>QRDG01000081.1:2149287-2312631 GCA_012064385.1 Puccinellia tenuiflora | reverse complement strand
TCCGGCATTACCACCGACAACATCATCAAGCCTACCATCAAGGATCTGCCGGAAGCGCAACGCCAAGGCCTGGATGAGTGGAAGAAGAAGAGGAGCGAGGAATTCGAGGCACTGCAGCTCAAGCGGGAGAAGGAAGATGAGGAGTTGTACTTAGCCAACTTCAAGCTAGATCGGCAAGGTTTAACCACGCCGATCAAGGAACCGGCGTATGCACCTCTGAACGTCGACACCGACATACCCGCTGTAAGTAACAGTGTCTTTACTTCTGAACAATTAGCCGAGATTCAGTTTAATGTTTCACAAGGTACGAACACTGTTTATAATGCTGTCATGGAACTTGAGAGTGCTAAGAAAAACATCACCCAAGGCCAAACTTCGGACACACAACCGATGAGCCCGAACAGGGAAATCCGGGTTGTTAATGCATTGCCTTGTCCGACTCTGATCCGAAGTTTACCCTACCCGGCAGGTCAGACGGGAGCAGCGGTGCAACTTCCGGGATGCGAGTCAATGCCGAATTCAAATTCGGCTCCTTGGATACAAGCCGGCCCTGTGACCAATTCTGCCCTTGTTCCGAGTCAACCGGCCAATGGGGACGATTTACTGGTCGAGTTCCAGAAGAGGTTGGATCAGATAGCCTATGATAGACTCGGGATTATGCCGAAACATAGAACCTACGTTAAACCCTATCCCGAGTACTTCGATTTACAACCCTATCCACCGGGCTATAGAGTACCTGAATTTTTTAAGTTTAATGGGGTGGATAACAGGTCGACATGGGAACATATTAGTCAATATTTGGCTCAATTAGGCGAAGCTAATCATGATCACATCAAAGTTCGTTTGTTCTCTTTGTCGTTAACCGGGGTTGCGTTTTCTTGGTATTCAGCTTTAGCTCCTAACTCTATACACACCTGGTTTCACCTGGAGCGAAAGTTTCATGAGCACTTCTATGCCGGGGAGGTCGAGTTAAAGTTGTCCCATCTTACATCGGGTAAGCAGAAGCATGATGAATCGGTATCCGATTATATCAAGACATTTAGAAATACTAGAAACCGATGTTATAGCTTGGCGATAACTGAGAGAAATATGGCCGACTTGGTTTTTAACGGGTTGAGAACATATCTAAAGGAGAAGCTAGAAGGACACGAGTTCTCCTTTGTCGGTCAGGTTCAGGAGAGATCTCTAGCTCATGAAAGCCGAGTCAACGAGTCTAAAGACTCGCATCGGATGAACAGGAGTCGGCTTAACGCTATCGGGTATGATGCCGACTCCGGTGATGAAACCGATGTATACGTAGCTGAGTTCGTTTGGCCGAGTAAGGTCAAACCCTATACATGTGATGATTTAAAGCCTATTCGCAAGAATCGGGATGATGAGGTAAAGTGTAGTTTCGACGTAGGCAAATGTGACAGAATATTTGATGCCTTGTTGAAAGATAAAGTGATCCGAATCAATCATGTTATGCCGTCACCTGATGAATTAAGACGACGTGCTTATTGTAAGTATCATAATTCTTTCTCTCATGCTACTAATGATTGCAACGTCTTTCGTCGACAGATACAATCGGCCCTCAATGATGGACGATTGAGCTTTGCCGGCATGGCTATTGACACACAGCCGTTCCCAATGAACGTGCTAGATCTCGAGGGAAAGAAAGTTCTTCTTCGGCCAGAAGCGGCCGAAGCCGCTAACAAGTTTAATGTGGTTATTGGTGAGCCTAGGAAGGAAGCCGGAGTCAAGGAAGCAAGGAGAGCAATCACATTGACCCGGCAGCCCGACGGAAAGGAGGTTATCAAGATCACCGTCAAGAACTCCATACTCGGGGGGCAACAGCCACAAGTGAGAGAATCCGGGATTCAGGATTCAGAACTCGGAGGACAACCTCGGTTCATGAAGCCCAAGAACCCGAAAGTTGGCAAGTGGAAGACAAATCAAGCTGAATACAAGCCAAGGAAGGTCAAGCCAACTTTCGACATGCTGCTAAACAAATACATGCACCAGGCCGGGTCTAGAATGAACCGGCAATATAGGAAGCGACCGAGGTCACCATCTACTGAGAGGAGTTGCCGGTATCAAGAATCGGTTGGAAATACTAAGCGTCAGGTAACCCGGCAAACTGTGCAAAGCTGACTCGTATATCCCGATAATTTTTCATATTGGCGAGTTAAGGAGCAAGGAGACAAAGCAACCGACATAGAGAGTCGGCTAATCCCAGATAGGTCCTTGGTCATTGGGACGCACGTGTTGAAGCTGAAGGACCCGGTTACAGTGCCATCAATTGATAAGCCGATACTTGCTATCGTGCCTAAAGTGACGCCCAGCCAAGCCGAGATAGTTGAAGCCGGGTCTAACCAAGCCAAGATACCCAAACCTCGGGATCCAAAATACACCCAGCCAAAGTGGTGTCCGCCGGGTATAACGAAGACACAGAAGCGGAAATTGCAAAGGGCGAGGAACCGAGAAAAGGCAGAGAAGGACGCCGAGTTAACTCGAGATATTAACTTCAATGCCGAAAAGCCAATGGTGCCAGCTCAGGTATGGGTTCCAAAACCGAGTTCTCCAATAACTCCATTGATGATCACGTCAGGTTCCACTGTAAACACCGAGATAAGGCCGGTTTCTGCACCGGCCATTACTTATCCATCGTGGGCGGACGAAGTGGAAGCAGCGGACTTGGAGGAAGAGGATAAACCGACATCAGATGAGTCGGTTGCCGAATCAGCAAATGGAGACTCGGTGGAGGAGGTCATGGACGAAGAGCTGGCAGGAGATGACTCGGAATCAGCAGTAAATGAGTTGGAGGACCCGGTAGATGAGGAATTACTGGATTACGAAAGCACGCCAACTCAGGTAAGTATGGATATTAACATGGTGTATTATTTGCCTGCTGAGTTCCGTGCTGTAGAAGGAGAAGCCGAGGTAGCGCAACTCAACTTTGGACCTAAGAACGCTGTCTTCGAGAAACCTGAGGGGCCGGTCAAGCATCTTAAACCTTTGTACATCAGATGACATATCAACGGGAAGCCGGTTACTAGGATGATGGTTGATGGAGGTGCTGTGGTAAACCTGATGCCGTATTCTGTCTTCAAGAAGTTGCAATTGGAGGATGAGGATCTCATGAATATGAACATGGTACTGAACGGGTTCGAAGGAGGAGAAGGAGTTGAGGCCAAAGGAGTCATTAGTCTGGAGCTCACAGTGGGAAGCAAAACTCTGGCCACTGCGTTCTTTGTTGCCGAGGTGCAGGGGAACTATAATGTGTTACTCGGAAGAGATTGGCTCCATGCTAATCAATGTGTGCCATCCACTATGCACCAACAACTTGTACAATGGATCGACGATGAGGTTGAAGTCGTTCATGCTGATAACTCAGCATGTATTGCCTTAGCCGAGTCCATTGTTGATTGGCACCATTCTAATGTCACATGTCTTTTGGGACGTGACTTATCCGGGTTCGATTTCCTAAGTGCTACTAGGGACGGATTCGTGCTAGTATCTTTAAAGCCGGTTGGAAACAATCGGCTGCATCTCAAGTAAATGGATCCCAGCAACAACGAGTGGTTGCAGAAGCGTCTGGACAAGTATCGGGCAGAGAGGAACGATATGTGTGAAGCAATTGAAGAACCAGACGACATGGACAAGTTGGGACAAGGTTTTACGTCGGCCGACCCGCTCGAAGAGGTGGATATCGGGGATGGCACTGTTCCTAGGCCGACATTTGTAAGCCAAAATCTAGAAGCCGATTATAAATCCGAGTTAATCGCGCTAGTCAAGGAGTACGCGGACTACTTTGCTTGGGAGTACCACGAGATGCCCGGGTTAAGCCGAGAGCTCGTCGAGCATCGGTTACCGATAAAAGCCGGTTTCAGACCATATAAACAACCGGCTAGAAAATTCAACCCGGCGATATATGACCGGAGCAAAGAAGAGATCGGTCGGCTTCTAAAAGCCAATTTTATTCGGCCTTGCAAGTATGCCGAATGGATTTCCAATATTGTGCCGGTCGAGAAGAAAGGATCCGGTAAGATCCGGGTGTGCATAGATTTCCGAGATCTCAACCGAGCTACGCCCAAAGATGAATATCCTATGACGATAGCCAACATGCTCATCAACGATGCCTCAGGACATCAAGTTATCAGCTTTCTGGACGGGAACGCGGGATGCAATCAGATATTTATGGCCGAAGAAGATTCGGCCAAAACAGCGTTCCGCTACCCCTGGTTCGTCGGATTGTTCGAATGGACGGTAATGACTTTCGGGTTGAAGAATGCCGGGGCCACATATCAGAGAGCGATGAAATTGATATTTCACGATCTTCTTGGAGTCATCCTGGAAGTATACATTGATGATGTGGTTGTTAAATCGAACAGCGAGTTAAATCACTTGGCCGATTTGCGACTCACGTTTGAAAGGATGAGGAGGTATGGTCTCAAGATGAATCCGTTGAAGTGTGCCTTTGGTGTGTCGGTTGGTAAGTTTCTCAGTTTTATCATACATGAATCCGGCATAGAAATTGATCCGGCCAAGATCGAGGCTATCCAGAAAGTGCTGGCGCCAAGTTGTAAAAAGGATATGCATAAATTCCTAGGCAAGGTAAATTATTTGAAAAGATTTATTACTAACTTGTCTGGAAAAGCTGATGCGTTCACTCAGATCCTTCGGCTCAAGAACGATGACGAGTTCGCCTGGGGGGCAAAACAGCAAGAAGCATTTGACTAGATAAAGGCTTGCTTGTCTAAACCTCCGGTTCTGAGGAAACCGAGTCACGGAATACCGTTCCGACTCTACATAGCTGCCGAGGAAAAGGTGATTGGAGCAGCTTTTACTCAAGAGGCCGAAGGACAGGAGTACGTCATCACATACCTAAGCCGGTGGCTGCTGGATGCCGAGTCAAGGTATAGCTTTGTAGAAAGGTTATGCCTGTCTCTTTACTTTGCTTGCACCAAATTGCGTCATTATCTTTTATCTAGTGAGTGCAAAGTATTTAGTCAAACCGATGTCATCAAACACATGATACATAGGCCGATTCTCAGTGGACGAATCGGCAAGTGGGCGTACGGGTTAATCGAATATGATTTGGCTTATGAATCTCTCAAATCTGTGAAAGGCCAAGTTGTAGCCGATTTTATTGTTGAACATCAGATTGACCTAGAGCAAGAAGCCGACTTAAATCTTGTGTCGGCTGTACCGTGGAAACTCTATTTTGACGGCTCAGTTTGCAGCAGTGGACAAGGAGCCGGCATTGTGTATATTTCACCCCATGGTACTATCTTTGAAGCTTCCTGTCGTCTTGATCATTTTTGCACTAACAATGAAGCCGAATATGAAGCTCTTCTATTCGGGTTAGAGATTTTAAAGGATGCAGGAGTAACTCATGTCGAGGCATATGGTGATTCACTACTTGTCGTCCAGCAAGTGGCCAAGATCTTCCAGTGCAACAGTGGATCGCTCAATGCATACCTCGACAGGTGCCTGGATATCATATCAACTTTAGATTACTTTTCTATATCTCATGTTTCCAGGTGGGACAACTGGCTCGCCAATGATTTGGCATAGCAGGCATCAGGCTATCATGTCAGCAGAGGAGTATTTTTCACAACAGAAAAGCCGATGATAACTGTTGTCAATGACTCGGAAGCTGGAGGAAAAGCCGAGTCACCTAACTCGGAAGATGGAAAGAAAGCCGGGTTATCTAATTTGGCTCCAGAAGAACCTGACGGGACTCGGTCAACTGATTGGAGGACACCAATTATCGATTATCTGAAGAATCCGAGTCAGAAAACCGAGAGGGCTATTCGGCGGCTTGCTTTCAAATATACTCTGGTGGATGACGAGTTGTATCGCCGAACAGCTGATGGTCTTCTTCTCAAATGTCTGAATGAAGATCAATCTCGGGTTGCCATGGGAGAAGTACATGACGGGTTGTGCGGGACACATCAATCAGCCCACAAGATGAAGTGGATGCTCAGATGAGCCGGATTCTATTGGCCGACGATGATTGACGACTGTTTCCGGTACTACAAAGGGTGTGAAGCGTGCCAGAGGTTCGGAGATATTCAGTTAGTGCCGGCTTCACTTCTTAACCCGATAATAAAGCCGTGGCCTTTTCGAGGATGGGCATTGGATTTCATTGGTATGATTAACCCGGCGTCATCCAAAGGGCATCGGTTCGTGCTTGTCGCTACTGATTATTTCACCAAGTGGTCCGAAGCAGTACCCCTCCGGAATATGACCCACAAAGAGGTAATCCAATTTATTACAGAGCATATTGTTCACAGATTTAGTATTCCGCAGACTCTTACTACAGATCAAGGCACTTCCTTCATGGCCAAAGAGGTGAAACAGTTTGCCGAATCACTCGGGATCAAGATGCTCAGTTCATCTCCATATTACGCTCAAGCTAATGGACAAGCCGAGTCAAGCAACAAGATTCTGGTCAGGCTGATCAAGAAGAAAGTACAGGACTACCCGAGGAGGTGGCATGAGGTACTGTCCGAAGCATTGTGGGCTCACCGGATCTCAAGGCATCGTGCAACCAAGGTAACTCCTTTCGAGTTAGTTTATGGACAAGAAGCCGTTTTACCAATAGAGGTAAATCTGGCTGCTTTGAGGTTCGCTAAGCAAAACGATTTGTCGGCCGTGGATTATCATAATTTGATGATGGATAACATCGATGAGGTGGCCGACAAACGGATCAAAGCTTTGAAGGATATTGAGAAGGAGAAGTTGCGGGTGGCAAGAGCTTACAACAAGAAAGTTCGGATCAAGGATTTTCAACTCGGTGATTTGGTCTGGAAGGTTATATTGCCAATCGGTTCAAGAAGCTGAAAATTCGGTAAATGGTCACCGAGTTGGGAAGGGCCGCTCCGAGTTATAAGGATTGTACCCGGCAACTCATATCTGGTGGAAACATTGGAGGGCAGCATTTTGCCCCGAGCTATCAATGGGAAGTACTTGAAGAAATTCCACCCGAGTGTGTGGCAAACTGCGTAAAACACACATATGGCCGATGAACTGAAACATCGCCCTTAGAATAAATCTTCTACACCGAATATTTTCTAGTACGCAAGCTTTACTAGAAAACAGGGGGGCATGTGTTATCACTCGTTTTTGGCAGGTACCAGATCAAGCTTACTCAGGGGCGACGACTCGGTGGGATCCAGCAGGAGTCAACCCGACGGGAGTTAACCCGGTTTATCAAAACCCGGGTCGTGGAAATGGACGACTCGGAAGGATCGGAATGACGACCCGGCAGGAGTATCCCGGTTCAGCCAGAACTCAGTTTGGTCGAGACCCAGTGCAGGTTCGGCTCGAAACATCCTGAAGATTCCGGAAGTTACCAGAGATGCCAAACGCGAGATGGTCTTGCAAAGCCCAAAACGGAAGTCGGTGGCCTTAGAAGGAGTTCGAGAACAACCCAGAGGGCAAGTTTCCAAAGAAAACCAGAGACAATACTTACGGTTTGAATCCAACACGACGCCGGCCGGAAACTTGCCTGGTTTAGAAATAGGAACCGACCTATGCTATGAGTTGTAATCCGTGTAGAAGTACAATTGCTTGTAACGGAAAGTCCAACTGCCCCACTATATATATGTAGGGGGTGACGGCCGATTGAAGCAAAGCAAACAATCGACAATCAATACCAAACCCTACTTTTTACCCTCAACCCTTGTTTCTGCTTCCGTTGTTCAGCGACTTCGTGTAAGTTTCGACGAATATCGACAATCGAGTTGAGAGCGGTCCAATTCGACTTAACTCAGCCAATCGTCGCCGGCCACCTCCGACGGGGTCCCTCCCGAGGTGCTAGGACGTCTGGTTTTAAACGCGCCGAGTCACTGTCTTGCGTATCGCGCTGTGACCCGGCCTCCCGCGGGGTGAGTTGCGGAGTATCTCCCCCGGCACCACGGGTACACGAGGACGTGTTCGTGTGACGCGTTTCTATCGCAACACACTTTACTTAATGCAATTGGCTGTTGCTTGCAACTATTAATACCGTTGGGTGACAGGCTGGATAGCGATCCCACGGTGGACTTTTTAGACAAAGACGCATTTGGACTCAACGGTCTTTGTTCCTTATCGTGGTGCCTCCATAAATATTATCATGTCCTTTTTGTCATAGCTAAATTGGGTTTGTGTCATGATCTTGTCAATTGCCTAGCTGTAATTCGTTCACCCATCACATGCATATTTTATTTACTTGAGAGACTCCACTAGTGAACCCATGGCCCCCGGTCCATCTTTTTACATTGTTTACAACCTTATTTACTTGCTTTTAATCATCATTACTCCTCTGTTCACTTTTCATATTTCATCTATTTCATCATACAATTAACCGCCTTGTTTTCTGCGAGACCGGAAAGATTGACAACCTTTCCGCCGTTGGAGGCAAAGTATTTTGGTTGAGTGTGTGCAGGTCCACGTCTGTTGAAGGTCAAGTGCCAGAGATCTTCAACATTCACCTCGTTGTTGATTTCAAAGTCCTACTGTTCGATAAACCTCAGTTCGTTAAACGAGGGAAAACTGCTACTAGCTGCAATTCCGCCTTCGCTTGGGGCACCACCCAACTTATTTTAATACAGCAGCATAGGGTTGCAGGGGTGACAGAAACCTAAACCCCAATTCGCGAACTAGTGCACTAGGGAGTGTAGGGTCTCGGAGTTTAAGGCCGTGGTTAGGTTTTTATCTTAATTACTTTGTTGTAGTTGCGGATGCTTGCAAGGGGTTTAATCACAAGTATGTATTTGTCCAAATAAGGGCGGTGCATTAGCATAGGTCTACCCACACAACATTTTATCAAAACGTTGAAGATTAATCACAGGCTTGCAATGAAAATGACTAGGCAGAAGTTCCCATGTGTCCTCGAGAACGTTTTAATCATTATAAGTAGCACAACCGGCCTGTCCTTTGAGCATAAAAGGATTGGGCTATTCGCTGCAACTATTGTAGCACCCTTTTATTTACTTGTTCTTTATTCGTTCTTTATATCAAAACTCCAAAAATATTTCTCTTTTAGTGCTTGAAGTAAAACCTTACTGAAATCTACTTCAACACCTTCTGCTCCTCGTTGGGTTCAACACTCTTACTTATCGAAAGGACTACGATAGATCCCCTATTCTTGTGGGTCATCAAGACTCTTTTCTGGCGCCGTTGCCGGGGAGTGAAGCGCTATTGGTAAGTGGATTTGGTAAGGAACGCTTTTATTGTAGGTGTTGTTTTTATTTTTGTTTGTTACTTTGCTTCGTTATGGAGCACTCTTCACTTAGTATGCTGTTCGGGAGCGACTCTACCACCACACCCGTGGTGGAGAAGAGTCCTCCACTTTCTGAAATTGATCCATTCAAAATACCTATGGGAATTATTGATCATGTTATGAGTAATCGTTATGCAGGGGATGGGACTATCCATCCGGGTTATCATTTGCTTTATATTAAAGAACTGTGTGAGCTATTTAAGATTCAGGTATGCCAAGAGAGGTAATCACGAGGAAATTATTTTCAATATCATTAAAGGATAAAGCTATGGATTGGAATATGCTTCTGGATAATTCTCATTTGATGGATTGGAAAGAGCTTATGTCTCTCTTTTATTCTAAATTTTATCCTCTTCATGAAATTCATCAAGATAGAAATTATATTTACAACTTTTGTCCACGTGAAAGAGAAAGCATCGCTCAAGCTTGGGGGAGGTTGAAATATCTAATGCTCAAATGCCCCAATCATGAGCTTCCTAATGATATAATTGTTAACAATTTTTATGCAAGGCTATCACGCCGTGATAAGGATATGCTCGATGCTTCTTCTCTCGGATCTTTTACAAACAAAAAGGTTAATGCTAAATGGGATCTCATTGAAAGGATTTATCGCAATGCGGAGGATTGGGAGATCGACAAAGGTAAAGAATCAGGTATAAATTATGAGTATGATTGCATTAAATCTTTCATGGAAACTGAACGTTTTAAGGTACTTAGTACTAAGTTTGGGCTCGATTCTCAAATTGTTGTTGATATTTATAAATCCTTTGCTGATCATATTAATATTCCAAAAGAAAAGTGGAATAAGTACCATGAACCTTTTAAAGATGTTTGTAAAAAGGATGTGCTTGTTAGTAATGATATACCTGTGCACAAAGTTGAATCTTTTTTACGTGCTGTTCACTTTGAAAAACCACCTTTTCCTATAAGAATTAAAGAACACTCAATTGTTGCTAATGTGGTTAATAAAAGTGAAAGAAAAGCTTATGAACCTGATGAACAACTAGAAATTGCCTCTCCAGTAGCTTTGGTTAAAGATCTTGTAACTGAGAACGTCGATGGAAACTCTATTAATTTTTGTGAAGCTGCTACTAACATTGTTAGGCAAGATAAGAGTGCGAAAGTTGTTGGTACTCCTGTTGTTTCTGTCAAAATAGGTGATCATTGCTACTATGGACTATGTGATATGGGAGCAAGTGCAAGTGCTATTCCTTATACACTTTATCAAGAAATAATGCGCGAGATTGCACCATGTGAGCTTGAAGATATTGACTTGGAGATTAAATTGGCTAATAGAGATGTCATTCACCCGATGGGAATTGTTAGAGACGTTGAAGTCTTATGTGGTAAGGTAAAATATCCAACTGATTTCCTTGTTTTGGGGTCAGTTAAAGATAAATTTTGTCCTATCATATTTGGTAGACCTTTCTTAAATACTTGTAGTGTCGTTATAGACTTTAAGAAAGAAAAAGTCTCTGTTCAATTCGCTGGAGAACCATATGAATTTAATTTTTCCAAATTTGCTAGACATCGTTATGATAAAGAATTACCTATTGAGGGAGGTATGACTGTTGTCCTGTTCATTGTGTTCCTAAAAAGGGAGGCATGACTGTTGTTTCTAATGATAATAATGAACTTATTTCTCAGAGAACGCTTGTAGGATATAGAATGTGCATTGATTATAGGAAGCTTAATAAGGCTACCCGAAAAGATCATTATCCTTTGCCTTTTATTGATCAAATGCTCGAAAGATTGTCTAAGAACACTCACTTTTGTTTTCTTGATGGTTATTCTGGTTTCTCTCAAATTGCTGTTAAATATGAAGATCAAGAAAAAACTACTTTTACTTGTCCTTATGGAACTTATGCTTGTAGACGTATGCCCTTTGGTTTGTGTAATTCACCTGCTACTTTTCAAAGATGCACGTCTGCTATTTTTCATGGCTTTTGTGAGGAAATTGTAGAAGTCTTCATGGACGATTTCTCCATCTATGGAATTTCTTTCGACAATTGTCTCTATAATCTTGATAAAGTTTTGCAGAGATGTGAGGAGACTAATCTTGTTCTCAACTGGGAGAAGTGTTACTTTATGGTGAATGAAGGCATAGTGCTTAGGCATAAAATTTCCGAGAGAGGAATTGAAGTTGATAAGGCTAAAATCGAAGCAATTGAGAGGATGCCCTATCCAAAGGACATCAAAGGTATTCGTAGTTTCCTTGGTCATGCTGGTTTTTATAGGAGGTTTATTAAAGACTTTTCTAAGACTTCGAGGCCTCTTACTAATCTCTTTCAAAAAGATGTTCCATTTGTTTTCGATGAAGGTTGTAAGGAAGCCTTTGAAATACTTAAGAAAGCTTTAATCACCGCTCCTATAGTCCAACCGCCTGATTGGAATTTACCCTTTGAGATTATTTGTGATGCTAGTGATTATGCTGTAGGGGATGTGTAACATCCCAATTTTCATAAAATAAAAATTCATGCATGGCATGCAGCTTTTCCTTGCATTGTTGCATTTTGCATTCTTGGTTTGCTTGTTTTCAAAAAAAAAAAGAATCAAAGTTATTTTCGTTATTTGTTTATAAGCAAGGGGAATAACAAATATTACCTTTTATGCCCAAGAGCATTATGGTTAAAATTTGTGTAAAAATGTTCCCAAATGGTATATTATGATAAAGGATTTTTTAAAAAAATTTACAAACTAGTTTGAAACAATTTGGTTGTGTATTTCAAAAGTTATGATTTGTTTGTTTTTCTGAAAAAGAAAAAGGTTTCAAAAAATAAAAATAAAGAAAAGCCAGGCCGGCCGAACCAGCTCAGCCGAGCCAGCCCAGTAGAGGCCCAACAACATCCCCGCAGCCCAGCATCAGCCCGCGCTTCTTTTCTTTTTCTTTTCTCCTTCCTCCGCTGACAGCCGGGTCCCACATGTCGGCACCGACGGCCACGTCACCGTCGTCTCCTCCATCCCCAAATCACGCGACCGTGTTTGGAAACTCGACGCCGGTGATCTCGCTCATCATGGCGGGCCATTAAGGCCAAGATCGACGCGACCGAGCACCCCTATAAGAGCCCCTCGCCGCCCTCTCTCTTCTCCCCCACAAACCCTAACCCGAGCGCCCACAGGCTGCTCGAAATCGAGCTCAACACGTCGCCTCTGCCGCCGCCGTCAACCTTTGATTCCGGTGACCCTCGGCAACCCCGAGCCCTCTCTCCACTCTCTTCCTTCTTATTTTCATCTTGCGCATCACCCTGACATGCTCCGGTAATTTTTGGTGCCCCAGATCGACGCGTGCGTCCACACCCGAAGCCAACCACCGCCGTCTTCGACTCCGACGAGCGATTCCAGGAGGAGCAGGACACGCCGGAGACCTTCGCCTCGCCGCCAACATCTCCTCGTCCTCCTGCATCTTTTGGTAACGGAAGCCCCCTCCCAGTCCTTCTCATCTCGCCGGAACACGGCATGCCGAACCGTCGCCGCCGTCGGCCGGCCGCTCCGGTGACCTAGCGCCGCTAGGTGATGGTCAAATAGATCTGGACCGTCAGATCTAGATCTGACGGTCATGTTTTAATTTTTTTTAAATGAACCGGTACGCACCCGTGGCAGCCCAGTCAGCACCCCCGGCCAATCAGAAGCTGCCATGTCAGATCCAGTCAGCGCCAGCGTGGAGAAGGATTTTCCTGTTTTATTTCAATCTGTCTGTTTTGCAGAAAAACCCCTACACCTTAGATTCATCATATCTTTTTATACTTTGGACCAAATTCAAATATTTTTATATATTTGAAATCCTTAGAACCAGTAGAATCTTTCTGGCGTTTTAGTTTTCTGTTTTGACAAGTTTAAATTTATTTGAATTTCAAATGTGAAATTTGAGTAAATTTGTCATAACTTTAGTTTAAAAATAGCTTTTTGAGTAAATCCAATTGGGTTAGTTTAGTTTTGAAGCCCTCTGTCCAGTAGGACCAACCTCATATTTTCTGTAATTATTTTGTTTAACAGTAGTATTTAATTTGTGCTTATTCCCTTTTTGGGAATTGTTTTATGTTGTTATTATACTAAAAATTGTTTTAATTGCATTTTGACTTCATGCATGTTTTCATAGACCAGAAAAGTTAGTATGATATTTTCCTTGTGACTTTAAATGCATTTCATGCATTGCATATTTATTGTATTGTTATTATTGTTTTGTTTGTTTGTTTATGTGTGGCTTGTTTATTTTGTTAGTTTGTTCGGAGGGACCCGAAGACGATTGCAACTGCTGCTCCTGCTCTTCTTGCTGCCAAGGCAAGTGGCACACTCATGAAATTCCTATTATTTTGATATATGCATGTTGTAGCTTTTACTTAGAAAATTTGCATGATAGGTTATTAGTATGGCTATGCTAAAACTGTTTAGTGTAGTTTACTCCTTTTTACTAGATGGTCTAGATACACCTATGAGCACTTAGTAGATTTATAGAAATGCTATGCTTGGTTTTGTTTTGATAAAAGTAAATTCTACTAAGTTAAAGAAACTCCTGGGTGGAATTGCTTTGTTGACGGCGGTTGGAGTTGAGTGGCTACTCGGGGCCATGTCTATGGTTGTACTCGAGTATGTGCACTTGTGGATGGCCACCCAGGGACAAAGAGACCGACGTTACTCCAAGTTTAGTTAGCTTACCGTGTAGCCATAAGTCATATGGGCTCTGGCTTGACTAAGTATGTAGTGTGGAACCGGCCCGGCCTGACAGGTGGTGGTAGAGGTTTGTAGGTGGAGCGCGTCAGGACGGCAGTGGTCGGGAAAACACTTCGGAAAGGTCTCGTCTTCATCTCCTCCTTTCCTTTTCACTTCAAGAAGGGTCAAGGTCAGAATGGGTTGATGAGGTCTTATGGTGAACGTGCACAAACTCTGCAGAGTGTCAAACTAAGTACTTAGCCGTGTCCCCGGTTACGGACAATTCTGAGCAAGCTGGACCAGGACGTCAACGGAGGATCTCATCATTCTAATTTCTCTAAGTTAAAATTTTGTTGGGTGAACAAGGGTAGTTGAGACGGTGGCTTTCGTGCCATGAAAGTCTCCAATAGAAGAAAAGTTTTATAAAGAGTTAGGAAAAAGTTGGCTTTCTGCAAAATAGCCTTCAAACTCCACCAAGCCAAATATGCATATAGGTTACTAGAGTTGTTCCAATATGAGTCCACAAAGTGTCACTTGCCAGTTCCATTTTATATGGTTCTGACCCACCCTGTTGTTATCTTTTATCAGGATTTTCTGACGAAGAGTGAGGTTCGTTAAGGGTTTCGAGTCTTCAATCAACATGTTCGCCTGTGGCTGCATGAAGATGATGGATTCTCCTTGAAGAATAAATTATGTTTTCCGCTGTTTTACTCTTTCAAGCTAGCTTCGCGCTATGCAAAGTTGTAATCGAATATTTTTCCTAAGTCTGGATTCGTTTGTAATAATTGATACATTGCTGTGATAATTCATCGTAAACTGTGTGTGCAAATGAATCGATCCAGGGGTTTGCACTATACACAGGGATCTTGCCAATTATTTAAGTGCAGGTCCGCTACAGGATGTTCTTGGCCAAATAATTGATAAGAAGTTAAATGTTATTCATTCTGCTAGTAAAACTCTGGATAGTGCTCAAAGGAATTATGCAACTACTGAAAAGGAATTTTTAGCAGTTGTTTTCGCTTGTGATAAATTTAGACAATACATTGTAGATTCTAAAGTAATTATTCATACTGATCATGCTGCAATTAAGTACCTTATGGAGAAGAAAGATGCTAAGCCTAGGCGTATTAGATGGGTGCTTTTGCTGTAAGAGTTGGATTTGCATATTGTTGATTGAGAAGGTGCAGATAATCCTGTAGCTGATAATTTATCTAGAATGGAAAATATACCTCATGATCCTATCCCTTTAAATGATAGTTTTCCTGATGAACAACTTGCTGTTGTTAAGGTAACCTCTCATGACGCTCCTTGGTATGCTGATTATGCTAATTTCATCGTTTCAAAGTTTTTGCCTCCAAGCTTTACTTACCAACAGAAAAGGAAATTCTTCTATGACTTGAGGCACTACTTTTGGGATGACCCACATTTATGCAAGGAGGGGGTCGATGGAATTTTGAGGAGATGTATTCCTGAGCATGAACAGGAGGAAGTATTGCGGAAGTGCCACAACAGTGGCTATGGAGGGCATCACGCAGGAGAAAGGACTGCACAGAAGGTTCTTCAATCAGGTTTTTATTGGCCTACTTTATTCAAGGATGCTAAAAGGTTTGTTTCGTCTTGTGACGAGTGTCAAAGGGTTGGTAACATTAGTAGACGTAATGAAATGCCTATGAATTATTCTGTTGTTATTGAGCCTTTTGATTGTTGGGGATTTGATTTTATGGGTCCTTTTCCCACTTCACGTGGGAACACTCATATCCATGTTGCTGTAGACTATGTTACTAAATGGGTAGAAGCTATACCAACTAAAAGTGCTGATCATAAGACCTCTCTAAAAATGCTTAAAGAAGTTATTTTCCCTAGGTTTGGTGTGCCTAGATATCTTATGACAGATGGAGGGTCCCATTTTATTCATGGTGCTTTTAGAAAGGTTTTAGCTAAATATGATGTTAATCACAGAGTTTCTTCACCTTATCACCCTCAAACTAGTGGGAAAGTTGAGTTAACTAATAGAGAGATCAAGTTAATATTGCAAAAGACTGTTAGCAAGTCTAGGAAGAATTGGTCTAAAAAACTTAATGATGCTTGATGGGCTTATAGAACTGCTTATGAAAATCCTATGGGCATGTCTCCTTATAAAATGGTTTATGGGAAGGCATGTCATTTGCCTCTTGAATTAGAGCATAAAGCTTAATGGGCTGTTAGACAACTTAATTCTGATCCTAATCTTGCCGGTAAAACCAGATTGCTTAAATTAAGCTCCTTGGAAGAGTGGAGAAATGAAGCTTATGAAAATGCTCGTTTGTTTAAGGAGAAAGTAAAGAGATGGCATGATAAGAGAATTTTAAAAAGAGAATTTAATGTTGGTGACAAAGTGCTTTTGTATAGGTCCCGTCTCAGATTTTTTGCAGGCAAGTTGCTCTCTAAATGGGAAGGACCATTCATCATTGAGGAAGTTTATTGTTCCGGTGCTATAAAAATTAATAGTCTTGACTGAGACAAGCCTCAAGTGGTGAATGGTCAGCGACTCAAGCACTATATCTCTGGTAATCCCCTGGAGAAAGATGCCGATGTTATTCAGGTGGTGTCTCCGGAAAAATTTATTGAAACCAAATACCGGAAGACACCAGAGTCAGAAAGCGAATAGGTAACTGTTTTGGTAAGTAAAGTGCCTCGGAAAATTCCAGAAAATTGATATTATTTATTTTTGGAAAATTAGGAAAATTCGGGGACCAGACGGAGTACGAGACGGAGTACAGGAGGCAGGGGCGACCCTCTGCCGCGGCCCCACCTCTGGCCGCGGTGGGGACCCGCCCCTGGCCCCTGGACACCGCCTCCGACTCCACCTAGTCTCGCTATTTTCCTTTAATTGCAAAAATTTCGACTATAAATTTCCCCAAATTTTTCAAGGAGCGTATCCTGTGTTTTTCGCTGTGTTTTCGCTTCGAGCTTTTCTGGTAGATTGCTTTCTTTGGAACCCTAGTCGCCATGGCTTCTCCAAGCACTCCCAATGATGATTTCGTCAAGAATGTCATCAACCCCTACTTAGCTGAGGTCAAGATGCATCCGCAAGTTCTTCAGCTCAAGGACGGTGTGCTTCATAAGCAAGATCTTCAAGGCCCTAAGAAGGAGGGGGATGAGAAGACAAGGTTAGAATAAATTGAGCAGGAAGTTTTCAAGTACAAGAAGATGATCGAGCGTGGAGTGAGCGCCAAACACCGCATCATTACTGAGCTTACTACTCTTCATAATCAAGAGACCAAAGAATTAAGGGAGAACATCTTTCTATTGGAGAATGAGACCGCTAATTTGTAAGCACAGATCTATGACCTTCACAATCAAATATGTGAGTATGAACTTAGATTTAAGCGTATAAGCTCTGCTGCAAGTTTCAGGTCATAGGAGACTCGTTCATCTTTTGTGGATGGGAAGTCCCTTCCATGGAAATTTGGTGAAGAGTGACGAAGATTGGAATTTTCACCATGAGTTTGAGTCTATTGGGTAATGGCACTCCCTTGGCTTGTCCCAAGCTTGGGGGAGTGCCCTGGTATCTTTATCTTTTATCTTCTTAGTCACGTGAGTCGTATCATGAGTAGAGAAATTATCATGTAGTATGGTTTTGCAATGTGTCTCGTCGATCCTTGTGAGTCCTTTGTATCCGTTGGTGTGTGGTTTTCTATAATGGAATATAAATGAGAAGCATCTTTTATTCATCTACACTTTATATTTTATTATGGCAATCTCTCTCATCTGCTGGTCTTGTGGTAAGTGATGATTTGACATTGGGTGTATGAGTAGAAGTTTATTCGGTATTGGCAAGCATGACTTTGTTTAACTTGCAATAATTACATTGATGCTTGAGTAGAGAAAATGAATTTGATTGCAAATATACTATCCTTTATATCTTACATGCTTGTGAATCCTCTATCTTGCATACTTTTGTATTAGATTTATTTCTGACAGTGATGATAAGCTTTATGTTGCATGTTTGGCATATTGTTCTAGATAACATATTTGGTTTACATCTCTCAACACTGTATGTTTCCTTCAAATACCTTCTTTGCTAAGCCCAAAAATTCGTACTGAGTGTATGGTTCACTCGTGCATCCAAATCCCAAAGCCAAACTATCTTGCCAGCTGAGTCCACCATATCTACCTATGCATGGTATTTCTTGCCATTCCAAGTAAATTTGTCATGTGCTATCTTTAAAAATTCAAAATATTCCTTTTTGTGCCTTTGTTTTTAAGCTCATGAGGGAGCAGTGGAGAGCTAGATATATCTCGTGACGAGCAAGGTCATTTCCCCCCTTTCACCCGGTGTCGATGGATTACGTCTTCACTTGAATCAACCCGAGAGAAGCTTAAGCAAAAATATAAATATAACTCACCATTCTCCTCTGCGCAATGAAAATCTGAGACATCAGCTCTAAACATTGGACAGTGGTGAAACCAAGGAGAAAGAGGAGCGTACTCCCTCCTCAAAAAACCAGCTGCTCTCACAAGTCTAAAAGCCTTGCTTGTTATGGGGGACTAGATAGCTTCTCGGTTGTGAAGTCGTTGACGAAATCATGCATGCCTCAAAATTGTTCTACTTCTGTTTCATAAAATAAAAAGCTCTAGTGTAACATCCCGAAAATTCGTCCCTAATGTTAGTAATGTTTTCTCGCGCCTGAAAAACTTTTTCTGTTTTCAAACTATTTTCTTTCAACCTGTTGGTCTTTGATTTGACTTTGGATTCGCTCTCTTAGAAATTTCCCAACAATCCTCGATCTTTTCCAACCTCCACCAAAATTTTCCATGCCATTGTTTTGTCTGTCGAACATTGGTTCGAGTTGACGATTCCAAAACCCTCCTACCTGTCCTACCCAAAGCCACCACCACAATTCTATCTTGAGATAAATTCTACCAAGCTACCATATGGTTCCCTCATACATATACCTCACACCCATGGAAAAATATTTCATAGTCCCATGAAATAATTCCAAGTTTATTCATATTTCATGTTATGCCATTTTCAATCCAAAAATTATCTGGACACCTTCCCCTCATCCAAAAATTCTGCCATTTTGGCGAGGTGCGTGATCGAACCTCCTGAACATTTCACTCCATTGGCCCAACCTCATTTGAGCAATATTTAAGGTACTTCCTTTGTAATGCCTTTTCTTGCCTAATAGCAATTTCCAAAGCAACCCCTAGCTACAAAATTCATTGGGCATTGACACTTTGCCAAATTGACAACCTCCCATATATAACCCCATATCCACAATATCAGATCAAGAACAATGGGTTAAGTCCACTTAGCATACCCATGCCATTAGGGCACTTTTGGACACCAATTTATTTGACCATCTTCCATGTATCCAATTGAGCTCAAACTCCACAGAATCACCATATACACACATTCTAGGCTACTGTGAATTTTTGGGATTTTTCTGAGTTGAGGAAGACCTCTGTCATTTCATCGAACACCTTGTGGATCCTCGGTTTTCTGAAAATCTTGTGTTGCGAAGTTTGGAATCCTAGAATGATTCTTGTTTTGTTGTGTTGGTCTCGTCGTTACGAACCAAGTGGTATGACCTGTTTTCCGTTTAGCGCCCCGAGTCAACGGGAACATGGCGATGTCACTCGCGTCACGCTCTGGACGTCGCGAACGCCCACTTTGGCGTCACCTAAACCTGCCTAGCCCTAATTCCCCAGGGCCAGTGAATCCCCTGTGCACCACTGCACATCCAGCTCGGCTCTTATCCACTCCACCGACGATCCTATCCCCTCCCTGTTCGGTGCCAAGCACGACGGGAGCCACGGCAGTCACAGCTATAAAATGGGAGCCAGCACACACCCGCCCCGCTGCTGCCCCTCAAGGAGAAGCACCCTCCCTGAGCCTCTCGTGCCCCAGCCCCTTCCCTCACCCTGCCCTTGACCCCTGCTCATTCGGTCGAAGAACGGCGGAGCCCTGCTCCGATTCGGCCGAGACCGTCGCCATCGGTTCGCCGCCTGTGACGGGCTCGGGACCTAGCCATTCTTCGATTGAGCTTGCGGAGGTGTTCTCCTTGATTCCCTCATCCGTCCTATGCCCGTGGTTCATCGAATGGTGGTCGGGACCGCTCGGTACCATCCGTTTTTCCCCATGGCCGGATGGAGCTCCGCAGCTCGCGGTCTGAGCATCGTCCTGCGTGTGCCCCGTGACCTTGGCCTCGCCCTTGTGTGTGTGTGTGGGGGGGGGGGTGTCGCGGCGGACCTCTTCCCTTCGACGGCGGCCGACGGAGAGCTCCCAGGCGTCGGCGCCGTCAGCCCTGCCCGCCATGGCCACTCGCCATGCCTGCCTCGGCGTCGGCCGGGACGACAGCGCGGCGCAGCCCGCATGGCCGCTTGCATCGCCGGTGTCGGCCCCCGGCCCGCCAATCGGCGGCGACCTAGCTGCCCCGACGGACGGCGACGCGGTCGTCCTTGACCTCCTCCCCGAGCTCTCCCGTACGAGAGCAAGGAGAAGCTTCTATCGGTTCGGCTGAAGGCGTATTCTGCACTTTACGCTTTCCTCAGGCGAAAGCGTATTTTCTGAAGTACGCGACCAGTCCGGCCCGAACAGAAAACAGCCCGTTCTGTTTTTTTTCAGAAGTGAGCAGCAAATAGCTATCCGTCGCCGAGCCGTATCGTTTGAACCGTAGCCCCGTTTGAGGTGATTCAAATTTGTAAATTCATGGTTTGAGAAGCTCTATGCAGTGGTATAGGTTTTACATTTTTGTAAAATGTTTATATGCTCAGCACCCGTGTATGCATGTATAGGTGTATTCCACGGTACCGGCAAACCGAGACCCTAACCCGCGACGTGCCCGTAACCCCGAAACCACATGGCGTCGATCGTCGAAGGCAAGCTAACCACTTGCTATGAACACTCAAGCGACGATTGTTTGTTTGCATATTATCTTGTCATATGTGTGTATTTTATTTTATTTTATTGCTTGTCACTTGTTAACTGTGCGTCACGAGATATCGTGTCTTTGTTTATATCCTGGCAACTGTGCGTCACGAGATATCGTGGCTTTGTTTTCATTTCTGCAATACGATAAACCCATCAAGTGTGGGTTGAGTTCCGGCTGGCGACTAAATACATGTTGGGCACCGCCCACGTGGATTGAATCTCGCCTACTTTCAGTATTATTATTTCATGTACCTTTACTTTCCTGCAATACGATAAACCCATCAAGTGTGGGTTGAGTTCCGGTCGGCGACTAAATACATGTTGGGCACCGCCCACGTGGATTGAATCTCGCCTACTTTCAGTATTATTATTTCATGTACCTTTACTCTCCTGCAATACGATAAACCCATCAAGTGTGGGTTGAGTTCCGGCCGGCGACTAAATACATGTTGGGCCCCGCCCACGTGGATTGAATCTCGTCTACTTTTCTGTAGAGTGTGGTGTGCGTATTTCCTTGATCAGCCTGAGGTGGCATCACGTCGCCCGGTTGAGTTATTCTTTTATTTTCTTTTATCAGCCTGAGGTGGCATCACGTTGACCGGTTGACGTTTTTTATTTATTTATTTGTTTCTTTGTTTGCTTGATCGGAGGTGGCCTATAGTCACCCGGTCGATGCAAACTATTGTTTGTTTAATTATTGTTGTTTGTTATCCATTGCTTGAACTATTGTGTGCAGTTTGCTTCTGTTCATATGGATATGATATTATGTTTTTGCGTTGGACTAATCCTTATGGTGTTGGACTAATCTTCTGTTGTTGGAATTGTTGTTGAAAGAAACTGGATTAAATGAAACAACCCTCCAAACATCGATAGGGTCAGTCCATAGTGCCACTAATCTGAACCTTGAACGCACTACCACTGTCGCCCAAATGGGAGAGCCATAGCCTATGTAACCTATCAAGCCTCCTTTGATGCTACCCATTTGGCAAGTCTAGTCGGATACTGCATAGTTGTGGTCGGGGCTAGTCTTGTGAAGGTTCCGGAGCTAGGCATTGCTCATGAGTTGGGGACGTGCCGGATTCACTTCGTCATAAGACTTAACCCGACTGGTAAGTCGGTAGCTATACAAAGAGTGTCTTGGTAGTGTGAACGGTTATGTAAGTGTATCTTGCCATAGCTAAGTAAGGTGCATTTAGATGAGTGGTAACTGCAACCTCTCGAGAGTGTGTCAACTAGCAGCTAGCCTTGTTCCTAGGTTATGGAACAGTTCAGTGTCGGTCACACTATTGTCCTTTGTCGAGTCCGGAGGTTAAACTTAAGTTCGGTTTGAAAGAAAGATGAACAACCTGATTACACTAGGCTGATGCAGGGAATGTTACTTGAGTCGTGGATGGTTACCCGTGTTTGGGGTGACGATGTGATCGTTGGGAGCCTAGAGTTAGGCCTGAGCCAACATCAACCGTGCATGCCCAGAGTGGAAAGATGAGGCCAGTAGGCCTAGCAGTCTGACATATATGGTAAGGCCGTTGGGCCTAGTGGTGATGACGGGTGATTTTAAAATATTTGGTACCAATGGGTACATCCGTTACTCGTCAAAGGTAAGTTCTTTGTGTGATCTCCAGTACACGATCCAACCCCACCTGGCTTGGACTCTGTACTGTGGGTACTCCCGTTGTGTGCTTATGCCATGTTTTATTGTGATGTCATGTTGTCATCCTTTTGGACTGTCATAAGTAGACCATTGCCATGATTAGATTATTCTGTTGCTTGCCCGATTGCTTGACTGTTCATGTCTTGTGGTTGTTTTCTTGCGAGTACATCATTGTACTCAAACTGGCTTTTCATGTGGCCAGACGTTGAGAGGACTCATCTACTACCTTAGCCAGGAGATGGAGCAAGAGCATGCTAGGATCAGTAGCCCAGCGAGATGCCTGTGGAATGGAGTCCCTCCAAGCCATTGCCGAATCTATGACTTCCGCTGCCAGTTAAAACTCTGTCCCGTGCCATACTTGGCCATGATAATTGCTCATGCCTTGGTGGCCATGTAAAATCATTTGCAGCTCTCTGGGCCTGATTGTGTAATGATATTTCTGCTATGTTGCATTGTCGTAACGTGCGTCCGGATATCCTGGGCTGGCGCACGGGGCGACCGCCTCTCTGGTGACATGTGCCAGAGGGGGTGTGACAGAGCATGGTATCAGAGCACCAGGCTGGCTGTAGACTACCCTAGCATGGAAAGCCCCGCCTTACTTTTGCCCGACAACAACCCGATGGATTTAACCCGTATTCGCCTAACCGGCATGGCTCGTGTCGGTCAATAGTATGGTGCAGTAAAACTTGTCCCAATCTTACCCAACCAGACTCGCCGGTTTCTTCCTGGAGAAGGAATCGACACTAACCATTAGTATGAAAACCAAGTCCTAGCTACCTATAAAATCCCACCCTCGCTTGCTATCCTTTGCAACCCAACTCTCTTGAAGAAGATCCCGCTCAGGAATCTTGCGCTCTCCTCTCTCCCAAGAACACTAGCTTGAGCTTTTAGATGGCACCCACCTTATTTTCGAGACCACCGCTGAGTTTCGCCCCGGTTTTCCACCTCTGCTGTGGGAAGCTGCTCGCGATATTATTGGTTGGGTTTCTCGCCCGGTGTACCATGTATATCGGTCCAACCTCTCCACCTGCATGAGCGAGTATCATGCCGATGTGTATGTCAGCACAAGTGCCTTAGGAAGCGCGACGCCATATGTGAATCAAAGCCACTTCGTGGATTCCCTTGAGATGGAGCTCCAAGTTGCAGCTTCGAAATGTCTCGCTCGTCTGCGGTACTTTGAAGCCGCGATGGAACCTCCTACATCTCGCTTTTTCCCGCCAAGATCCCTTGCAAGCCCCAGCCATCCCATGGTAAGCATCGAAGTGATGCTCAACTCAACCTTGTCACATCTCGTAGCCTACACCACCGCCTTGGAGAGCATCCTTGTCTACCACTTGGAGGAATGCCATTCCAATAGGCAAGCCCTTAGCCGAGTCCCGCACCCAACAGACAACCACCCAGCTCCGCAAGGGCCAGTAACAATTAAACTCCAGAGGCCACCCCCATCAATGGAAGCTCTGAAGTTTGGACTCGATACCTTTCATCCAGCACCAGCCGCAACCCACAACCTCCAACCCCTTCGCAGCTTTGGCGTTTGTGCCAGAAGGCATCCCTGAGACTCTAACCATGGTGGCGAGGAGCCCAGTGGATACCAAGCTTTCCTTAGGACCAAACCTACACGCTCCTGAAGGCAGCAAAGTGAATGAAGCCCAGACCAAGTCCCCACCAAGTGAGGAGTCCTAAGTTTGTAGGTGAGAGTTTGTGAGTTTGTTTGTAATTCTAATGTTTGCTTGTACGCGTGTTTGTGTTGTTTGCCTTTCCTGGTTGATGTTGAGTGAACCCGTACAAAACTTGGTGTTCTAATCCTTTGGTTAACCACTTGGTCGACCCAGGGTGGAATATCATGTCGTTCCCTTCAGTCAAATTTTTGTCAAGTGGTCGTTGGGTGCTTGTTAACTAGTATGGTTGAAATGATTATGCCATACTGCTACGATTGTTTTGGGGCCATAAAATGTCGGGTTACTTTCAAAAAAAAAAGTTTCTCGAGTAGCAATTTCTACTATCTATAGGATAGTGCCCCTGCAACTATCTGCTGCAAGAACAGATCTGCAACAGCTGGGGGAAAATCTTATATTTACTAATTGGAGGCACCAATGGAAGCTCCACGTTAATTCTCAACAACTAAGCAAAATTAACCATCAGATCTCCCCGTTAGCTATCTACAGCCGTCAGATGAAACTATAAAGAGTCCTCACGTTTTATCCCACGTACATCCTTAATGACCTTTTCCATTGGCTTGAAAAAAAACTTCTAGGAGATGCCAGCCGCATCTCTTCCACCCGGCTGCCGACGTCGCCCTAGATCTGTTTCCTTTGCGTCAGCACACGCACGACACAGATATCTAGCATCAAGTCTGCATGCATGGACTTCAAGCTGACATGTACGTGTGTCTGCACTGTTTGGGGAAGGCCGGCCACCGCTGCGATAGCTAAGAGCGATGCTAGCTGCACGTCTCTGGCTGCCATGAAGCTTTGCTGCATCAGACAAGATAAGAAGAACGTACATCATCAACAGGACACGGAGTGAGATTACTGATGTTACTGTGAATGAGCAAAAAAAAAAAGTAGAGTGCAGATTTGAAGGCTGACGTAGCATTAATTGCACTGAAATATTGCAGATTTACTGGAACTGAGAGGAGCAGGTAGGCGGCCGAGTCGCCTTCTACATCGACAAGAATATACATAATCAACGGGTAAGGGAGGATTAATGGTCTTGGTGTGAACGAGCAAAAATTTATTCCTACGTGTGCATATTTGAAGAGCTAATCGTAGCATTGCAATGGAATACTACAGATTCAATGGAATTTTGTGTAAACAACGATTCCTAGATGCAGTTAGATATTACTATGCATTCTTGATCGATTATAGCGTGGATCATTGTCACTAAAGAATGTGTTTTCTCCAATTCGATCAAGAGCTAGAACTGTTGATGAAATAATAGCTTGATATCCTTTGTAGTACAAGCTGATGAGAAAAATATGTGGAAAAGCTGGCATGGTGACATCCTATATTTGATTCATTGATGGCAGTAAGTACTTAAACTATAGATTATCAATTATATGACCAACATGTCTTAGTCCATGCCATGTTTGTACATTTCAAGAATTAGTGGTTACTGAACGGATAGAATTGGTGTTATAGTGTTTAAAAAAACACAGAATTGAATCCTTTCCGGACTGCAGCTTAATTATCCAATACAACCAAAGGCTTGATTTTGGTATGTGATGACGTCCTTTAGTTAGTTAATTCTCAATGTAAGTGGATGTTTGTATCTTGGACTAGATTGCACTTTCTGCATTCCTCCTTTTCCAATTAACATTTCCGATTCTTATAATAATGGAACTGGTGGGAGTTCCATTCTATTTATGATGATAATGGAGTTAATGGCAGTGTTTCATGCTATGCAGGACTTTGTCGGTTAGCCGTCTCTTAACTAAGTTTTTATAGGCTTCTTCTGTTTTCGGAATGGTAGTGTCTATTCTCTCTCTGTATTAGTTTAATATTATAAATTACTCACATATGTAATCCTAGAAGTATTTCTCCATGTCCTTCTTTGGTACTAAGATCTAATGTATAATAGTAGTCAGTAGTGTGTTTGTTACTAATACAATCTCAGGTAATAATAATAGTTATTTCACCATGGCGTTTTGGGTCGATTTGTATGTAAGCGTCTCCCCATATATTTCTCCTTTTCATCCACTTTACCGGATCAATTTAGAAACAAAATACTATCCTTGATGGTGGACTTTTATAACGTCCTATATTTCTTATTGAATTTACTAATGTATATCTTCTTTCCTTTTATGATTTGCAGCTAACGGATTAATTACTGATGTGTTTGTCGTTGAGCTTTTTAGTTCTAACAGAAGAGATGATGGAATTTGCATTTTATTTCCAAAAACGCATCTAACGCAGATTGGAATCTCAAGCATGAAAATAAAGATTTTTTACTCTCTTTTATATATGCGTCAAGAATGCTCTAATATGCTCTCTTCTTTTCACTTCATGATTATGAATGTTTAGTTTGCTAAAAAAATGCATGTATTCAGAATCAAGATTTCAGTGTTTGCGGCAACAGGTAACATAGGTTGTGCTACGAACACTACAACAGTAGTTTGTATAGTTGAGAGCAAGGTGTAGCATGATGCTTTAATTTAGTGCTTAAAGCTCATTGTTATATATGCTTTGTCCCAAGACCCAGTTTCATACTAGGTCTTTTATGTCTCTTGGTATTAAATTCATACGACCATATTGGTGACAACCTACGTGACAGACAATTAAGTATAATGTGCTAAGTTGTGTTATGCAATTAAAATTAAAGGGAAAATAGGTCTAGAGAATGTATTTGTTGAACTATTTTCAGTCAACATTTTTGTATAAGGGTGTGTTAGGAAAGCAACTTAGTTTTCTGAAGACAATCATGTGTCTTTTTTGCTTACTCTTGGTAACATTAACGGAGATATTTGTGGTATTTAAATATACATTATTTTAATTAGTTGGTTCATCGCCATATGTATTATGTTTTTGGATAAGATTTTTAAGATCAGCCTATACGAACGGAAAAACAAGGAAAAAGCCAAACGTATGTTCAAATATTATAGTACTGATACTGCTGCATCTAAAATTAGAAGTAATACAAACAATACTTTTAGACTTTAATTATGAGTTGTTCCATAGAGAAAATAGGTTTACTGTTTATTTCAGGTTGACCTTGACACTAAGTGGATTAATCAGGAGTGGAAGTGTCTGTATTCGTTGCTGCTCTTCAAAAAGACATAATCCAGGTGCTCCTTTCTCGCCTCTACATCCTGGAACAGTTAAAAATATTTACACCGTGGAACCAGACAGAAATAGATTGTCCAGAGAACACGCTTATAGTTTCCAACTAATCTACAAGATCTATATCATGTGTAGGATCCATTTTTGTAGTGCCCATGTAACGTTTTCCTTTTTCCTTGGTATTAGTTTTAATTTAAATGCACGATAAGAAATTGAGAATACTGAATATTTTTTTAAAGGACATACTGGATGACCAATCAAATGGAAACACTACAAATTTTGCTATGCATAAATGGCAAACCATTTATTGTGCCAAATGTATTTTCTACAATAGTAGGTTTTTTCCTATTAAACTAATCATAAAAAAAAGCACCTATTGGAAATTGCGATGTTTGACTAAGCATAGTACAACACATTTTGTTCTTGATTCTCTGTAGACGTATCAACTTAATTATGTTATTAATATTTTTGATTAACTAAGAATACTAAATAAGGAAGAACACACCATGAGGAGAAGATTTGCTGATTGTTTTAATGTTATTTCTTCATTTTACCTAATAATGAATTTCTTAACTAACCAAAGGTTTCAACTAAATGTGATTGTGATAGATAATTGATGAATGTTTCCACATAAATCTCTGAAAACATTTGGAAACTCTCATGTTAATAAAATGGAGTTACGCAATACTACTATATATATTTGTATATATGTGCCTTAGTTTATTCGAAATGTTTGGTCTGTATTTTTCACGCAATGTGCCAAGAATAGAAGCATATATTACTATCAGAAAATTTAACCATGTTGTAGGATAATTGAAACTCGGAGAGCACATCACCACTAATTACAATAATTAACGAAACATATGTTTGGCACGGAAAATATTACATTTATATTTAAAATATAGTTATCTTCTTTCCTATTATTCATTGTGAGAACAATTGGAGATAAAAATTAAAAATATTTCGAAATATTTTTCCTTTCACAAGGTACTAGCCCGTGCAGTTGCACGGGTTGACGACTAGTTTCAATAATACGAATCGGGACCTAATTCATTCGATGAGACAAGTGATACATCAATTGATTTCAGTACGTAAGGGAAAATTTTGCTAAAATAATTTTGGGGATGGCCCTACCCCACAGTGTCTATAAGCCAATTATTGGCGACACAGATGTTTTCTTTTAAAAAGAAACCCTGCTATTTTTTTTCCAAACCTGTGTATACTTGAAAAGGTATATACAGCGTTTCAAAAAAAAATATCTAGACTAGGGACACGTTTAGCATATCCCTAACCTTTTGTTTTAGAAAAATTGGGTAATTATTATTTTAAGTTAAATCTTGGTTATTGATTGATGATCGGTGTGTAGGTTTTGTTTGATTTTGCCATGTTTGTGTTGGTTGAACTAAAAACCTTAGAATTTTTTTTCTTTACACAACCATAGTAGAAGATCCCATGTTGATTGGTTGTGTGAGCCCCTACCATGCCATCCATAGAATGCATTGAGTGTGATAAAAATATCATGCTTTGGTAATATTTGTTCTAGTAAAATATCCTGGTGAGTGTTGATTCTTTTGTGTGTTAAACTCTAGTATTGTGCAGAAAAAGTTTTAAAATATTTTAAATATAGGGGTAGATTAGACCATACAAGAAATATCTTGTTATAACCCCAGGAATCTCTATCAGTCTCCGAATCTCGCGATGAGATTCTTTTTAAGGGAGGAAGGTTTGTAACATCCCGAAAATTCGTCCCTAATGTTAGTAATGTTTTCTCGCGCCTGAAAAACTTTTTCTGTTTTCAAACTATTTTCTTTCAACCTGTTGGTCTTTGATTTGACTTTGGATTCGCTCTCTTAGAAATTTCCCAACAATCCTCGATCTTTTCCAACCTCCACCAAAATTTTCCATGCCATTGTTTTGTCTGTCGAACATTGGTTCGAGTTGACGATTCCAAAACCCTCCTACCTGTCCTACCCAAAGTGAAAGAGCATGGTTGCCCCCATGTGTTGTTTTGGTAATTAATGACAATCTCTATGGACTAATGTGTGCTTTAAGTTATATTTGCAGTGTTGGTCCATAAGGAATGCTTGGACTCCATATGTTGGAGTCAAGGCTAAAAGACGAAGATCATTTGTTGATCGACGAAGATTATATGTTGATCAAGGCTAAGTGCAAGTTGATCAACATACAAGACAAGCGCATGTGAGGGCATGTGAAGAAGAAGATCATTTGTTGATCAAGATCCTATGTTGTCCATGGTGGATGGCGTCACGTGGTGATCATCATCAAGATAAAGGCCATGTGAAGATATGTCGAAGAGTGACTCTCCCATCTTGGTGTATGGGGGAGCAATATGCGAGCCTTCACCAAGCGGAGCAAATTCAAGGAAGGTGATCCACTTGAGAGTAGATCAAGATCGTCATCATCTAGCTCAAGTGGAATGCGCAAGGCAAAGGTATGATCTTGATAGGGTTTCTATTTTACCGGTCTCGCGGTGTTGTTGGGAGACCGGGTTAGTTAGATAGGTAACCGTACTATCAAGAGGGGCTCTCAAGTGAGCTTTAGCGTATCGGTCGTAGAGAGCTCAAACCTTTGCATCCTTGGCATCATCTTTATTGGTTTCTATTTGGCTCTTATCGTGGTGTGGTATTGGTGCTTGTCGTGCTTGTCATGACAAGCCCAAGGTCACCGAAAACGGTTCTCATATGTGTTCCCTATTGAGTTTTCGGTGTCGGAGATTTTGTCGGTCCATCTATGCGGAAGGTTTCACTCTTCCATTTATTGGCAAAATCTCCCTTGCTTGGTTTCAATATTTTCACTTGTTAGTGGGTAGCATTTGTCGTCCTCTTTCCAACAAAAGTGGTTTTGTGTCATTCGGACTTCATTTGCAAATGATATGGTTTTTCCGGTATTCAATAGAAAGGTTTTACCTTTCATCTTTTGGTTTTACCATATCCTATTGAACAATGATGTTTCTATGCATAATATTGTAGAGCTCGTTGTGACGATTCCAACGAGTCCAAGATTATCGAAAACGGAGTTCGTATGCGAAAGTTATTGCGACTTTACCCTCGGTCGATTTCTAAAAAGAGAAAAGAAAAAAAGGGGGGGGGGGGGAGTGACCAGACCGGCCTGCAGTCCGGCCCAGGCCGGGTCCCTGGCCGGAGCTGTCGGGTGGGCCTCCGGCACCCCAGCCGGCCCAGGCCGGATACCAGGCCGGCGCGGTCGGGCAGGCCCCCGGTTCCCCGGCCGGCCCAGGCCGGGCCACAGGCCGGCGCAGCCGGGTGGGCTGCCGGCTCCCGAGCCGGCCCAGGCCGGGTAGCAGGCCGGCTTCCCCCGCCTGGTGTACTGCCCCTTCGGCAGCCAGCCTGCTGGCCGGCCCAGGCCGGTTCCTAGGCCGGGCCGGCTGTGCTGTGCTGCCTTCCTTTTTTCTTTTATCCTTTTTCCAACGGCTCCTTTTGGAGCCTCCTATTTAAGGGGTTTCTTCCCCAAAATAAACCCAACCTTTTGCCAACCTCTTGAGCTATTTTCTCCCTCCATTGTTGACCTTCTCAAGCTTGGCTTTCTCTCAATCTCTCCGATAGTTGGTGCTACCTTTTGAGAGAAAAGAGAGAGGAGATTTAGATCCGTGTTTCCACCAATTGATTTCTCCTCTAAGTGAGGAGAACACTTTGGATCTAGATCTTTGGAGTTTCGTTGTGTTCCTCCTTTGTTCTTCCTCCCTAATCCCTCCCAAGCATTAGTTGCTTTGGTTGGATTCGGGTTGGAAGAACTTGACCACTTAGTGTGTTCTTGCCATTGCATTAGTTGCATTGGTTTGAGTTCTCCACGGTGATTCGTGGAAAGTGAAGTTGAGAAGCTTGTTACTCTTGGGTACGTTGGTTCCCTAGAGCTTGTTCCTCTAGGGCACATTGGTACCCTAGACGGTTTGATTTCTCGGAGTCTTGGTGGCTTACGGGATTTGTTGGGAGCCTCCAATTGTGGAGTGTGGCTCAACCTTGTTAGCTTCGGAGCTTTGGTAGCTACGAAGACATTGCCGGGAGCCATCAATTAAGTTGTGGTGTGTGCCTCGGCCTTGGGCATCGAGTCTTGGTGGCTCGGCGCATTTGGTGAAGACCCTCCAACTTGTGGAGTGAGCTTCACCCTTGTAAAGGTTCTAGTTGTCAACTTCAACGGCAACATAGTGACAAGTGCCTCGCCACATTGGTGGTAAGACACAACGGAGATACGGTGTGCCATATCAAGGCTACTCGGTGTTTCACATTGGTGAACACCGCGCCGCTCCAACGGAGACTAGCTTCCATTGGGAAGTGAACTTCGGGATAAATCATCGTCTCCAAGTGCCTCGGTATTTCTATCCCGATCTTCTTACTTATGCTATTTACTTTGTGATAGACATCGAGCTTAAAGTCATATATCTTGCTATCACCTAGTTGATCATATTGCTTAGCATAAGTTGTTGATGCATAGGTGAACCTAGCTAGTTTAGGTTTTGGCTTGATAAATTAAACGTTAGTTTTATTCCACATTTATTCAAGCCTTAACCGTAATAATTTTAAATCGCCTATTCACCCCCCCTCTAGGCGACATCCGTGTCCTTTCACAAAGCCACCACGACAATTCTATCTTGAGATAAATTCTACCGAGCTACCATATGGTTCCCTCATACATATACCTCACACCCATGGAAAAATATTTCATAGTCCCATGAAATAATTCCAAGTTTATTCATATTTCCTGTTATGCCATTTTCAATCCAAAAATTATCTGGACACCTTCCCCTCATCCTAAAATTCTGCCATTTTGGCGAGGTGCGTGATCTAACCTCCTGAACATTTCACTCCATTGGCCCAACCTCATTTGAGCAATATTTAAGGTACTTCCTTTGTAATGCCTTTTCTTGCCTAATAGCAATTTCCAAAGCAACCCCTAGCTACAAAATTCATTGGGCATTGACACTTTGCCAAATTGACAACCTCCCATATATAACCCCATATCCACAGTATCAGATCAAGAACAATGGGGTAAGTCCACTTAGCATACCCATGCCATTAGGGCACTTTTGGACACCAATTTATTTGACCATTTTCCATGTATCCAATTGAGCTCAAACTCCACATAATCAGCATATACACCCAATCTAGCCTACTGTGAATTTTTGGGATTTTTCTGAGTTGAGGAAGACCTCTGTCATTTCATCGAACACCTTGTGGATCCTTGGTTTTCTGAAAATCTTGTGTTGCAAAGTTTGGAATCCTGGAATGATTCTTGTTTTGTTGTGTTGGTCTCGTCGTTACGAACCCAGTGGTATGACCTGTTTTCCGTTTAGCGCCCCGAGTCAACGGGAACGCGGCGATGTCACTCGTGTCGCGCTCTGGACGTCGCGAACGCCCGCTTTGGCGTCACCTAAACCTGCCTAGCCCTAATTCCCCTGCGCCAGTGAATCCCCTGTGCAACACTGCACATCCAGCTCGGCTCTTATCCACTCCACCGACGATCCTATCCCCTCCCTGTTCGGTGCCAAGCACGACGGGAGCCACGGCAGTCACCGCTATAAAATGGGAGCCAGCACACACCCGCCCCGCTGCTGCCCCTCCAGGAGAAGCACCCTCCCTGAGCCTCTCGTGCCCCAGCCCCTTCCCTCACCCTCCCCTTGACCCCTGCTCTTTCGGTCGAAGAACGGCGGAGCCCTGCTCCGATTCGGCCGAGACCGTCGCCATCGGTTCGCCACCTGTGACGGGCTCGGGACGTAGCCATTCTTCGATTGAGCTTGCGGAGGTGTTCTCCTTGATTCCCTCGTCCTTCCTATGCCCGTGGTTCCTCGAATGGTGGTCGGGACCGCTCGGTACCATCCGTTTTTCCCCATGGCCGGATGGAGCTCCGCAGCTCCGGTCTGAGCATCGTCCTCCGTGTGCCCCCTGACCTTGGCCTCGCCCTAAAGTGGGGGGGTGTCGCGGTGGACCTCTTCCCTTCGGCGGCGGCCGACGGAGAGCTCCCAAGCGTCGGCGCCGTCCGCCCTGCCCGCCATGGCCGCTCGCCATGCCCGCCTCGGCGCCGGCCAGGACGGCAGCCTGGCGGCCCTGGATCCTTCCGCGGGCGCGGCGCAGCCCGGCGTGGCCGCTTGCATCGCCGGCGTCGGCCCCCAGCCCACCAATCGCCAGCGGCCTAGCTGCCCCGGCGGACGGCGACGCGGTCGTCCTCGACCTCCTCCCCGAGCTCTCCCGTACGAGCGTATTCTGCACTTTACGCTTTCCTTAGGTGAAAGCGTATTTTCTGAAGTACGCGACCAGTCCAGCCCGAACAGAAAACAACCCGTTCTGTTTTTTTCAGAAGTGAGCAGCAAATAGCTATCCGTCGCCGAGCCGTATCGTTTGAACCGTAGCCCCGTTTGAGGTGATTCAAATTTGTGAATTCATGGTTTGAGAAGCTCTATCCAGTGGTATAGGTTTTACATTTTTGTAAAATGTTTATATGCTTAGCACCCGTGTATGCATGTATAGGTGTATTCCACGGTACCGGCAAACCAAGACCCTAACCCGCGACGTGCCCGTGACCTCGAAACCACATGGCGTCGATCGTCGAAGGCAAGCTAACCACTTGCTATGAACACTCAAGCGACGATTGTTTGTTTGCATATTATCTTGTCATATGTGTGTATTTTATTTTATTTTATTGCTTGTCACTTGTTAACTGTGCGTCACGAGATATCGTGGCTTTGTTTATATCCTATCAACTGTGCGTCACGAGATATCGTGGCTTTGTTTTCATTCCTGCAATACAATAAACCCATCAAGTGTGGGTTGAGTTCCGGCCGGCGACTAAATACATGTTGGGCACCGCCCACGTGGATTGAATCTCGTACTTTCAGTATTATTATTTCATGTACCTTTACTTTCCTGCAATACGATAAACCCATCAAGTGTGGGTTGAGCTCCGGCCGGCAACTAAATACATGTTGGGCACCGCCCACGTGGATTGAATCTCGCCTACTTTCAGTATTATTATTTCATGTACCTTTACTTTCCTGCAATAGGATAAACCCATCAAGTGTGGGTTGAGTTCCGGCCGGTGACTAAATACATGTTGGGCCCCGCCCACGTGGATTGAATCTCGTCTACTTTTCTGTAGAGTGTGGTGTGCGTATTTCCTTGATCAGCCTGAGGTGGCATCACGTCGCCCGGTTGAGTTATTCTTTTATTTTCTTTTATCAGCCTGAGGTGGCATCACGTCGCCCGATTGACGTTTTTTATTTATTTATTTGTTTCTTTGTTTGCTTGATCGGAGGTGGCCATATAGTCACCCGGTCGATGCAAACTATTGTTTGTTTAATTATTGTTGTTTGTTATCCATTGCTTGAACTATTGTGTGTAGTTTGCTTCTGTTCATATGGATATGATATTATGTTTTTGCGTTGGACTAATCCTTATTGTGTTGGACTAATCTTCTGTTGTTGGAATTGTTGTTGAAAGAAACTGGATTAAATGAAACAACCCTCCAAACATCGATAGGGCCAGTCCATAGTGCCACTAATCTGAACCTTGAACGCACTACCACTGTCGCCCAAATGGGAGAGCCATAGCCTATGTAACCTATCAAGCCTCCTTTGATGCTACCCATTTGGCAAGTCTAGTCGGATACTGCATAGTTGTGGTCGGGGCTAGTCTTATGAAGGTTCCGGAGCTAGGCGTTGCTCATGAGTTGGGGACGTGCCGGATTCACTTCGTCATAAGACTTAACCCGAGTGGTAAGTCGGTAGCTATACAAAGAGTGTGTTGGTAGTGTGAACAGTTATGTAAGTGTATCTTGCCATAGCTAAGTAAGGTGCATTTAGATGAGTGGTAACTGCAACCTCTCGAGAGTGTGTCAACTAGAAGCTAGCCTTGTTCCTAGGTTATGGAACAGTTTAGTGTCGGTCACATTATTGTCCTTTGTCGAGTCCGGAGGTTAAACTTAAGTTCGGTTTGAAAGAAAGATGAACAACCTGATTACAATAGGCTGATGCAGGGAATGTTACTTGAGTCGTGGATGGTTACCCGTGTTTGGGGTGACGATGTGATCGTTGGGAGCCTAGAGTTAGGCCTGAGCCAACATCAACCGTGCATGCCCAGAGTGGAAAGATGAGGCCAGTAGGCCTAGCAGTCTGACATATATGGTAAGGCCGTTGGGCCTAGTGGTGATGACGGGTGATGTTAAAATATTTGGTACCAATGGGTACATTCATTACTCGTCAAAGGTAAGTTCTTTGTGTGATCTCCGGTACACGATCCAACCCCACCTGGCTTGGACTCTGTACTGTGGGTACTCCCGTTGTGTGCTCATGCCATGTTTTATTGTGATGTCATGTTGTCATCCTTTTGGACTGTCGTAAGTAGACCATTGCCATGATTAGATTATTCTGTTGCTAGATACATGTTGCCCGATTGCTTGACTGTTCATGTCTTGTGGTTGTTTTCTTGCGAGCACATCATTGTACTCAAACTGGCTTTTCATGTGGCCAGACGTTGAGAGGACTCATCTACTACCTTAGCCAGGAGATGGAGCAAGAGCATGCTAGGATCAGTAGCCCAGCCAGATGCCTGTGGAATGTAGTCCCTCCAAGCCGTTGCCAAATATATGACTTCCCCTGCCAGTTAAAACTCTGTCCCGTGCCATACTTGGCCATGATAATTTCTCATGCCTTGATGGCCATGTAAAATCATTTGCAGCCCTCTGGGCCTGATTGTGTAATGATATTTCTGCTATGTTGCATTGTCGTAACATGCGTCCGGATATCCTGGGCTGGCGCACGGGGCGACCGCCTCTCTGGTGACATGTGCCAGAGGGGGGTGTCACATCTAGCACATGACTAATCCCTGCTTCCCTCTGCGAAGGGCCTTTCTCTTACTTTTAATGTTGAGTCAGTCTTCCTTTTTCCTTCTATCTTCCACAAGCAAACTTACAGTGTTGACCTATGATGTTAGCAAGTATGATATATATCTACATTGTGTCTTTTATGTCTCATGATAGTTGTTCAATTTTCTTATGTCAGTTCTAACTCTTTTATCACGAGAATACAAACTTGATGATTTGAAACTCGTGGAAAGATGACTTGATGGTTGAAGCATTTAAATGGATCTTTCTTGAAATATGAGCTGACAAGTATAATTGCCTCTTGAGCGAAGTCTCAGTTTACCATTGCTTAATAAGCTTCTATTTTATTTCACCTTACCATGTTATAGTTACGTTACTTGTCTTCGAGAAGCTTTATGAGAGAAAGGTTGCAGTTTAAAAATGTATTTGTGTTTGATAAGTAAATATTGATGCTTCATGTTCGTATTCTTTATTTATCGACACTTCACTCCATAAACCTGTGGTCATGTTTACCGAGCTCAGTTTTCGCTTTGGGACAAGCGGAGTCTAAGCTTGGGGGAGTTTATACGTCCATTTTGCATCACTATTTTATATCATAATTTACCTTTATTTATTGATATATTTCATATTATGATGCTATACTTATGTTATTTTACCTTATTTTGCATGTTTTGCAATTATTGGGGATGCATCTGTCGGAGCCCGGAATCAGCTGGAAAAGTACATGTCAAGATACCTAACGTCGGAAACTCCACAAATTACAGAAAAATTCGGAGATAAATATTTTGGGAAATAAGTCAAGGAGACAAAAGGGCGCACGGAGGCGAGCTCCAGGGAGCAGGGGCGGCCCCCTGCCGCGGGTGGGACCCGCCCCTGGCCCCTGTGGCCCCCCTCCGGCTCTCCTTCAGTGTATTACTTCCCTTTAACCTAAAAACATCGGGGGGATCGACCAATAATTTTTCCGCCGCCTCCACGAGGCGGAAACCAGACAGAGAGAAGAAGAGCTCCGGTAGGGAGAAAACTGCCGGGGAATCTCCCTCCCGGAGGGGGAGGGGGGGAATCGCCGCCATCGTCATCGCCATCACGTCGGGCATCATCGGGATCATCATCAACATCATCTCCACCATCAGCACCATCATCACCGTCGCCATCCCATCTCATCTCGCTGTAACAATTATCATTGTGTTGCTATTAGTTCATCGGAATCGTATCCCGGGCGTTGATTACCACTTGTAGTTGATGTTTGAGAGTTTTATCGGTGAATTATCATTACAATCAGATTGTTGCCCATGTTCATATCACCTCTGATCATGATCCATATGATGTCTTGTGAGTAGTTCGTTTGGTTCTTGAGGACATGGGGAAAGTCTAGTTGCTAGTAATTGTATAATGTTGAGTAATATTTAATGGTTTGATTATATGTTGTGGTGTAATTCCTCTAGTGGTATCATGTGAACGTCGACTACATGATACTTCACCTTTCAAAGGGTCTAGGGGAATGCATGGTGTATTTAGTTTGCCTATGGTAGGGTTGCAGGAGTGACAGGAACCTAAACCCCAATTCGCGAACTAGTGCACTAGGAAGTGTAGAGTCTCGGAGTTTAAGGCTGTGGTTAGGTTTTTATCTTAATTACTTTCTTATAGTTGAGGATGCTTGCAAGGGGTTTAATCACAAGTATGTATTTGTCCAAGTAAGGGCGGTGCATTAGCATAGGTCTACCCACACATCATTTTATCAAAACGTTGAAGATTAATCATCGGCGTACAATGAAAATGACTAGGCAGAAGTTCCCATGTGTCCTCGAGAATGTTTTAATCATTATAAGTAGCACAACCGGCCTGTCCTTTGAGCTTAAAAGGATTGAGCTATTCGCTACAACTATTGTACCACCCTTTTATTTACTTGTTCTTTATTTGTTCTTTATATCAAAACTCCAAAAATATTTCTCTTTTAGTGCTTGCAGTAAAACCTTGCTGAAATCTACTTGTCAACACCTTCTGCTCCTCGTTGGGTTCGACACTCTTATCGAAAGGACTACGATAGATCCCCTATACTTGTGGGTCATCACCGGACAAGTGTCCAGCACCAACCAATTAGGCCTCCAATGGAGGTGTACCGGACACAATTTAGGCGCTCCCCGTGGAGATGCTCTTAGAGCCTTGAAACTGTTTCTGTCATGTAAGGCTTTGCATTTCTATACCCGTATACTAGAAATTATACAACCAATTAAAAAATTGGCAGCATAACAATAGAAAAGATAGAGATTATACACGTCAAAATATATGAGAATCAATATAACAACATGCATATTGAGAGCAGCGATTTGGAGACCGAGCTACTTGTAGCTCGGTTTCCAATAAAAAATGAATCTCAATTTTTGTGTTTCAGAAAATTTATGCAAAAATCCTAGAGGTAGGTAAAGTCGAATTCTACCACTGTGTTAATTTCTAAGGAAAAATTCGTATTATTCTCGGCTACGCAAAAATAACGAATCTGACAAATTTTCATTTTTTTAGACAGTGCACTCTTCATCGATCTACTACATTTCCACTTTTGTGTTTTTTGCCCAGGCCAAAATACAGCGATTTTTTATTCAAATTTTGCATAGTTGTAGATCTTGATATTATTTACACTAGGATTTGTTTTTCGAATTTTGTGAAACTCAAAAATGCAGATTCAAATTATTTTTGGAAAAGCAAGCTACATGTAGCTCGGTCGCCGTTTTCACTTTCCACATATATATTCTCATATATTTTGTCGTGTATAATCTCTATCTTTTCTACTGTTATGGTGCCATTTTTTAGTCTGTCATACAATTACTGGTATACAATATAGAAATACATCTCACATGTCCTGATACACTTCTAAGCCTCTAAATCAGTTATTTGGGCTAGCTGCAACATTGTAGACCAAAAGTTGGGGTTAAACAAGTTTTGACTCTGGGTTTTGTGCAACAATGGCACCAAACCTTGGTGTTATGTGCAATTTCCTCCAAAGTGTTGAGTTAACATGTGCTTACTTTTTCTCTTATGACGCTGCAAATAAAATAAAATAATGGGCTGATTATAGGCTTCTCAGACGAAAAATTAATGGGTTGACTATTTCCTCTTGCATTGTTCATCCGCACTTGTACAATTCTTATGTAAAGGACTCTAGCCACACAATTAGATCAAACTAAAAGAGAGTTGCTGACATATGGTATCAAAACCCCCCTCCCCCCCCCACACACACGGCTACATCGAGAATTCTACTATACGAGGTTGGCATCGAGTGTGTATACCACTCTGATTCCGCCTTCGGCCAATAGTACGACCGCATTGCCTCATCTTACTCATAATTAAACTCAGTGATATGTTCCTTCTGTTGGTTTGACCACAGGGAACTTCAAGCGATGGGGGAGTTCAACCACCACTGTCCATCTAGTCTCCCCAACTCGATGGTGAAAATTCATTGACGTGGAAGGCTTGAGCGAATAGTATTTTCACTTGTATTTGATTGGCAATTTCTATTGGGTTCAAGTTTCTACTATGCATTTCACAGGGGCACACCAACATTTGGCTGCTACCAGTGTAGAGGAAATGGCCCAGTTATTGTACCAGCATAAAAAAAGCTAACTCCTACCCATCTTCTCCTCTAAGCCACCCGGCTTATTACTTAGAATTTCAAAACTAGTCATCTGTAACGCCCCGACCCCGGAATTATACAGAGAGGCTATGTATTCGACACAACCATCAATGTATAAAACAAAGATCGAGACTTGTGGAACAGAACTGGCACAAAGCATGACTCTACGACACAAAACATTTATATAGCAACTCATATAACGAGAAGAATACAAATATTACAAACAAAAGGATCGCAGATCCAACAATTCAACAAGCGGAAGCGAAGTAGCGTTGTCTAGTACAACAAGAAGCAAATTATGGCCTAAGAGGCCTACAGATAAACATCACCCAAGCCAGCTTGTTCCACGGTCCCAAGCTGCCACCTGGGAACCCCAGACTAGTAGTCGACGTCAACGAAGAACCCACCTAATTGCTCGGTGTCGTCCTCCTCTGAAATACAAAAACATAGAGGCAGCAAAGAGAGACTGAGTACGATGTACTCGCAAGTTTAGTAGGGCGATATAGGCCCAATGACTGACGGAGGCTCTAAAGCTTTATATGTATTTCTTTTGCATAAAGCTAAGTTGCATAAACAAAACTATAATTGACCCATGGCATTCGTCTACTCAGAGTATTTTACAAAGGGGTAAGAGAGTATCAATATCATCTTCGGTTCCCATCGAACCTACTCATAACCATCACCCCTCATCTCACACAAAGGCACTCCCTCGACTCACCCTCGAGGAAATGAACCTTTATCACAAGTTTATTATGCAACCTCTAGCTGCCATATCAATTAGGTTAAGATTATCTATGAGCTAATGCGCCTTTCCCAAGAGTTTGTCCATAACCGTGGACACGGCTTTTCGAAAAGATTTACCCTGCAGGGGTGTACTACTTTACCCATTGGTACCGTCCGACTCACCTAATTGACCCTCTTCCGGGGAAGGCCGGCAAGCAGGCGCGGTTAGACCTTTACAAAGCATGAGACTTACTCAAGGGCCATCAGTGGCGGAAGGACAGGTTCAGCGCTCCCAGCGCCCTGCCCCACCGTCACATCCTACACACCACCATCATCGTTTCCTTTTTCCACCAACACTACACACGCGCAAATGGAAAAGCAAACTAGAGGACCCTTGACAAGCCCCTCACAGATTATTCGGTCAAAGGGGGTTCCATATGCCCCCACCTCCGGGAGCACGCTCGTTTTCTTGGTTCCAGCTAAAAGCACGTTCACCCTAGGCGGCAAGAATGAGGCAAACCACCCTCCCCGAGGGCAACTCATCCAAGCCTTCTTAGCATTTTAATTAAGCATCTCCATTATCCACCAAGACCGAAACATTCCATTAATATCAACAATTGTGGAATTAAATAACGGACATAACTAGCAATTCCACTAAGCATGGCTAAGCATAGCTAAGCATAAGAATACAACAATTATAATTTGTCTCCGGCCAACACATCAACCTAGGGTTCGTAGGTAGGAATACATGCGATTGGCTCGGGGAAGAAACATGCATTCATAGGATTCTATGTTTACCAAAAGAGACCTTTGAACCGCATGCAATATTATGGTGGATAAAATAATTTGATCAAAACATAGGATGCTATATGCCAAGAAGGTTAGGTTATCTCTTGCCTTGCTGCCCGGGCGCGTAGTATTGATCGTCGGGGTAGTTATCGGTAACCTCGACTCCGGAATCTATCGATACCCAAAAGAAATACAAAGCACACATAAATCACACGAACTCAAAATGCAATGCTCAAACACATGATGACATGTCCAATTGATCCAAAGATATCATTATAATATAAATTTAAATAGCAACATTAAATGGGGAGCCAAATAATTAGTGCAATTATTTGGAACCAACCCCATATTTTTCTTAGTGACCACATTCTTCATAAATTATCAAATTGTTATGGAAGTGGCTCAAATATGCATGAACATGACATGAAAGGATAGGGTTCGTCATTGCGATCAATTTGGTACTTTATTTGTAATTTTTGGGGCACCGACGAATAAATAGCAATTTAAAATAATTAACGAGAATTTATTCTTTTAACCCAATTATGGATAACATCAAATAAATATTTGTGATCATGATAGGATAAGTGCATGGTTTGATGGCATTTCGCATGTTGATCACATCGATATTTTATTTGTAATTTTTGGACAATTTATTAAAAAGTTATGAATTTCCCAGTTTGGGTATTAAATAACCCATTTTAGGAATTCTTAAACAACAACAAGATAATAAGTTCCAAAAGATCATTTCAATGATTCTATATCGTAGAGTATGTCTTGCTGATCAAATTGGTATTTAATTTGCAATTTTTTGGATCATTAATTGAAAAGATATGAATTGTTTTAATTTGCTTTTATTTTCCAAAAGGAAAAATCAAAAACCAGACAGGCCGGTCTCAAGCCGGCCAGGCCGGGAGGCAGGCCGGGCACCAGCCCGAGTGGCCCGGCCTAGAGCCGGCCCAGGCTGGGCTGATGGCCGGGTGGGTGGCCGAAGTGGCCGGCCCAGAGTCGGCCCAGACAGGGCACGCAGGCCGGGCACCTGCCCGAGGTCCCCGGCCTCAGGCCGGCCCAAGCCTCGGCCAGGCCGGGCTAGCTGGGCACGGCGTCGCGACGATGACCGCCGGCGGATCGACGCCGGGAGAGGGGGAGGGGGCGCGGGAATAGGCCGGAAAGGAGGAGAAGCTCACCAGGGCACTCGTGCGGGGCCGGAGGGTGAGGGAATTGGCCGGCACTCGCCGGAATCGGCGGGAAGGAGGCCGGCGGGGAGGCGGCCGATGCGGCCAAGTCGAGGACGCGGCCGTCGACTCCGGCGATCTCGGCCCGATTCGGCCGTCGGGGAGGAAGAGAAGGATGCGGCGAAGCTCGCTGTCCTCTTGGATTAGCGCGGGGCGGGCCAGGACGATGGCGATGGCTCGGCACAACGGCGGCGATGGAGGAGCTCGGGGATGAGAGAAATGGCGCCTCGATCCGGGAATCACGGGGGGGAAAAGAGAGAGGGGAGTGAGGGGAGCAGGTGAGCATCATGGGCGGCATCCTCATCGACCACGGCCACGGTGGCATGCGGCATGGCGCCAGTGCCATGGAGCACAGTGAGAGAGAGAGGGAGGGAAAACAGAAAAATCGCAAAGAGGTCCCTGAAACTTTTGAAACCACCACAAACAGGTCCCCAGAGCAACTTTGACGATTTATTTGGGGCACAAGGAAGCTTTCTAAAATCCCAGAAAAATTCATGGAGTCTTTAATTACCTTGTAGAACCACCACAAAAATTGGTGAGGTCAAATAAAATTGTTTGCCCAAAATTTGTTCATAGCCTTTAGTTAGGGTGAATTGGGGCAATTTCCAAAATGCATTTAATTGGAACATTTATACAAACCCAAAAATATTGAAATTATTCATGGAGACCCTAGCAATAATACTGGAGCTTCCCATGATTTTAGTTTGAATTTTTGGAAAGCCTAACTTGGTTCCAAAAGTGTAGTTTGTAATAAGCCAAAATGAAATTCTCATATTTAGTTCCCCATTGACAAACTTGAAATTTGAGAATTTGAGGATAAGAGGCGAAAAGGGAACTTCCTAAACAAGTTGGAAGTACAAGAATGGTTGGTTGACAAAAAGGGCAAAACAACTGGGTTGGAAGTTTTGGGAAGGGTTGGCTTCCCATTACAATTGAGTTCCAAGTGCAAGTTCAAAATGGCAAAAAATGCATATGGATGCTATGATGCACACAATGAAGCAAAAGTGGAAAAATCCTTCGTATTTTTCGTTACCAAGTTTGGGATGTTACATCATCCTATTACTAAACTAGAAGCTTCAAGTAATAAGTCGGGTGGCTTATAGGATAATTTGAGAAGGGGGCGGCTTATTTTTTAAGCTGGCAAAAGAACGGGGCTAATGATTGGGAGGGTTTTTGTCAGTTATTGTGCAATGGATTGGTCGCAATCAACATCAATTGTTGATTCATCAATTTTATTCCCTTGAAAAGTACTTCGGTATCAGATTATAATGAGCGTTTTGAGAATTTGATGATCCATCTGATTGCTTATTCTGATGCAATTCACCCATTCTAATTTTGGGCTCGATTCATCGAGGGATCTAAGAGGAAATTTGTGCGGTGGAAATGATGCAGCAGCCTGCGGCTTGTAAATCCATGTATGGAATGCTACCACTGTTGCTTTGTCCATGCTTGCTCACAAAAATGGATAATCCAACCCAATAAGACTATACGAGTATATGGGAGACACCTGGAGAGCCAGTAGAACATCTACCTATTCTCCAAGTCGATATGAAGAGGGGCATCCAGCTGGATCCGGAAAACAATACCAACATAGGATTTACTCGCTCCTCCTTCTATTTCTCTTGTATTGTTCACCCGTCATCATAGAATTCCACTTCAACCGATTCTAGCTAGACAATTCGATCGAACTAATGAGAGTTGTTGAAAGATCTGGCATTGATACGTCCATTTTGCATCACTATTTATATCATAATTTGTTCTTATTCATTCATATATTTTATTTTAGAATGCAATACTTATGTTATTTTATCTTATTTTTCATGTTTTACAGTTTTCGGGATTTATCTGTGTGAGTCAGGAAACAGCAGGAAAAAGCACACGTCAAGTTGCCACTCTTCTGGAGTCCCAAAAATTACGAAAAAAAATCAAAAATCATTATTTAAGGAAATAAGCCGGGGAGCCCAAAAATCTCCTGGAGAGGGGCGACCTGCAGGCACTGCCCCACCCTGGCTGCGCCCAGGGGTCACCTGTAGCCCCCCTTCGGCTCTCCTTTGGCGTACTTCTACCCCTTGGCCTAAAAACATCGGGGGGTGCTGCAGATTATTTTTTCCGCCGATGTCTCGGGGCGGAAATGAGATAAAGAGAAGAAGGCTCTCTGGCAGGCAGAAACCTGTCGGGGAAATTCCCTCCCGGAGGGGGAAATCGTCACCGTCGTCGTCATCACGCCGGGCATCATCGGGATCATCATCAACATCATCTCCACCATCAGCACCATCATCCAAGATCACCCCACTGTAACATCTAGTGTTGTAACTTGTGCTATTCATTGGATCTCTCTCCCGGTGTTGATTACCCCGTTGTAGTTGATGCTATTGAGTTTTATTTGTGAATTCTTGTTATGACTAGATTGTTATTCATTTATAAATCACCTCTTATTATGATCCATACATTGTCTTGTGAGTAGTTTGTTTAGTTCTTGAGAACATGGGGAGAAGTCTTGTTGCTAGTAGTCATACTATGTTGAGTAATATTTAATAGTTTGATATTTAAGTTGTGGTGTATTCTTCTAGTGATATCATGTGAACGTCGACTACATGGTACTTTACCTTTATGGGCCTAGGAGAATGTATTATGTATTTAGTTTTCTTATGGTAGGCTTGCCGAAGTGACAGAAATCTAAATCTCAATTCGCAAGCTATTGCACGGGGGAACGTAAGATCCAAGAGTTGTGGTTAGATTTTATCTTAATTACTTTTTTGTGGTTACAGATACTTGCAAGAGGTGAAAGTAACTTGCCGAAATTACCGTGTGTCCTCAGGAACGTTTTAATCATCATAATTAACATCACCAGCTTGTCCTTTGTACTAAAAAGGATTGGGCCACTTGCAGCAACCATTCTTGTTTAATTGTATTTATTTGTTTTTTATTTACTCGTTATTACAAAACTCATAAAAACTGTCTCGTAGCATTTACAGTGAAACCTTACTCAAGACCACTTGTCAACACCATTTTCTCTTTCTTGGATTCGACACTCTTACTTATCGAAAGAATTACGATATATCGTGGGAAGTAAAAAAAATTACCGTGTCAAGCCGTTTTTCAAAATCTGTTTGGTGTGTATCTTTTGACCGAAACTGTAAATATTCGAATTTGACCACTTTTCTGCAAGAGATATTTTTAGCTAGGTAGAAGCGAAGGAGAAGCCAACAAGTACACGAGGCATGTTTTTCTCTTGTACCTGATACATGGGCACCGTACATTAGAGATCTTTCTTTTATTTCTTTTATCTTCTCTAACTGCAGATTTGTACTTTCCTACCTTGTTTACGCATGTAGCAATCCACATCAACGATGACAACCCCGTTGCTCTAACCATATTTTACTCTAATTATAGCACTGATGGTGATGCCGATCTCCGTGCTCCATCGGCTGCCAAAGTCTTGAGTTAGCGGCGCAATTTTATACTACTGCTCGATGCTGCATGCAGCACGCCCCCTCTGCAATCCAGAGCAATAGATAAATAGGTAAATCCTCTTCTTCGAGTGCGGCGATATAGAGACCGAGCTTTATGGAGCTCGGTTTCCTAAAAAAATTTGAATCTGCAAAATTTTGTTTCGAAAATTTCTGAAAAAAATTATGATCGTAGATAATATTGTGATCTACCACTGTGAAAATTTTCAATCAAAAATTCCTTGTATTCTGTTCTGAGCAAAAAAGAGAAATCTGCAGATCTGATTCGGGTGAAATTGCGAAAATGTCTCCTTTTAATTGGCGACTATCAAATAGATCAGAAAATGTTACGAGATTTAGATTAATTGAATTCAGTATAAGTTCAAGACATATTAGAGCTCTAACCATGTTTCGGCTTGTGATCAATCCATAGATACCAATCGAAAATAAATAGACACTCAAAAAAAGTACAAGCTCAAACATCATTAATTAACTCCTTATCAATCTCGATTCATTTCAATATGAGGACAAGAATTGAACCGATTCAATTAATTACAATATAACAATTACACAACAAAAGAGAAAAGAAAGAAGGTATTTGTTGGCGGTAGACGGTTTTTACTAAATCAAAAGTGTGATTATTTAGTTATTTATTTTAGATTTGCAATTCTTTTAATTTTTACTCTTTCTAAGTTTTATTATTTTATTGCCGAGCCATAGTAATTGCACCTATTAAAGAAGAGCACGTACTCACACGAGGGACTCTCAAATCTCTATTTCAGATCATAATCTTTCGATCCCTTTACCGAAGTGATTGATAGCAGGGCTAGGCTCATCATAGGGCTTCTTCTATTGGCTAGTGTGAACTCACTTCTATTCTATATCAAGATAGGGGCTTCAGTACTTGGCTGACCGCCCGGTGGAAGACCTGGTTCTACCACACAAGGGCAGCTTTCGTAGTCCAGGATTATTTTCCTATCTCACCTTAGCTCCTGAGATAGGAGAGTCCTGCTTAAACCAAGAAAAACATACATACTAGTTTTCATAGGTAGGCCTCTCTCTCCTACAGAATTGGATCTAAAAGACAATGATCAAAACCCATCCAGAAGTCTTCTCTCTTCAAAGAGAGCTGTGTATAATCCTGCATAATCTCGAATGTTATCAGTTCCGGTACGTAGACCAAATAATACAATGCAAGCAAAAGTTCCTAGATTCATGGAGATATAGAACAGCATATAATTTATCATGCTTGCATATCCATCATTTGAGTCTCCAACAATTATTCCAATAATTACATATCCGATTTGCCCTATGGACGAATATGCAAGCATACGTTTCATGCTTGTTTGAGTAATAGCAAGGAGAACAGTGCGTAATCTGAAAAATTTGAAATCTTGCCAGATTTCTCTTTTTTGCATAGATCAAAATATTTTGAGTTTGTGGTTGAAAATTTTGAAGTGGTAGATCATAGTATTATCTACGACCATAATTCTTTTCAGAATTTTTTGAAAGTCAAATTTGCGGATTCAATTCTTTTTGGAAACCCGAGCTCCATGGAGCTCGGGCTCCATATTGACTTTCCGCTCTTCTTCTTCTTTTTCCCTTATTATACTGCAAGATGTTGATGCAGACTTGTGTGGGTTTGGGAGAAAGATGCACAAAAATAAGGGGTCATTTGGGCCTAATGTGCATATGCATTTGCAAAGTTGGAGGCCCACTGTCAAATGTATACCTTCATTTTTCTGAGCTTAAAGTGGTCGTATCCACCGCCGGAATAGATAGAAAGAGATTACCCAATTTATAAGGAAAACCGGGTCCAAAAACCATACAAACTGTACAATGTCCTGTTTATGAGTAAAACGGGGCCAAAAATCGTACAGACGAGACGACCCGCCGCCCACACGACGCAAGTCGACCAACGCCACAACACACACCACCTAATCCGGGGCCGCCGCCCCGGTGTAGCAACCAGGACGAAGCTTCACATTGCCCGAAGCCGAACCAGTCATGGTCGACGAGCCTGCTGTGCACACAGCACCAGGACGCCACCAAATCCCACCTGTTCCGGGGCCGCCGCACAGCACCAGGACGCCACCAAATCCCACCTGCTTCGGAGACGCCGCCCCGACGTAGCAATCAGATCGAGCTTCGCATAGCCCGAAGGCGATCCAATCGGGTCGACGAAACCTCTGTCCGCGCAGTATTCATCCAGTTCGTCACCCAGACCCACGCATGACAACAGTCTTGCCTCATAGAACCGTCCCAGTGTGGGAACCCGAGGCCGCCACCTCGACGTCCACCACCGTCCGGGGCCGCCACCCCGGGATCCACCTCCCTTGGCCACCGAAACTCGCCCACCAGTTGCCGCGAACCAACCGCACCGCGAGGGTTCTGGTCTCCAAGACGATACCTTCATTTCTCTCTAGTGGAAGTAATAATGACACAAGCTTGTCCACTTGTTTACTATCAAACCAGCAAACGGAACGAGAGAAATTGAAAGCAGCACAAACTTGACCGCACATACTTCACGATTGACAGATTTCCAATTTCAGGCACTCTTCCTTTTCATTCCTCACCTCACATCCCACTGTTCCAAACATTGCAAGACCTTTCTTACACTGCACAGCCCTATTACACTCATTGTTCACAAATAAGGTCTCAAATCCAGCTACGATCTTACAAGAAAATGTGGGTGCAAACTTGAATCCTTACTCTTCAGTTGTACAAGCTACAAAGTGCCAACAAAATTATCTGCCATGAGGACACTGCTCCCTGACACGTACAACAATTCAGGCAGCTCAATCATGCCAAACAACACTTGCTCTTCCCTTGGCTTTATTAGGGCATCCTGATGCTTTTCCGGCCAAACAAAGCAAAGAAAGCAGAGCCACCATCTGCTCTACAGTAGCATCCTTCAAGGTACCGCTGAACATAGTTCTGTTCCTGTTAGCTCACGTGCCAGTTTGCCCTTCACTTATAATTTGTTATCGCTAAAATTGATGTGTTTTATTATTCTGAAAACACCATCCTCACCCGTGATGTATCTGAAAGGAAAAAAGGAACACTCCCGATAAGAACACATGGAAAACGATGGAGATCAACGCCTCAACAGAACAGATAAGTTCTATAAATTCACGCAGACACAGACATGAACTGTCACAAAGTCACCATACGAACTGAATTGCAATTTATAATCAGTATCCACGGTCTACTAGTTAGTAATCATCAAATTTAGTGAAACAGTTGTGTTATGCTCTTCGTGCCATTAGACGTGGAGCTCAGCATGTGGTAGTCGCGCAAGTGAAGCCCGTTGTTTGGCAGAACAAGTGAATCTGACCATGAAGATATAGCCTGGCCTAGTGTTGAGGTTGGTGACGACGCGGATCAGGAACGGGAACTTCTTTCGCTTCACCAGCCGCCCACCGTGCCCATGATGTTGGACATGGTCCACAAATGAGGAACTTAGTCCGCAAAGAAGTTGCATGAGCAGATTCAAAAGCCTTATAACTGCACATAGTGAAGTATATATGTAAACAGAATGTTAACTTCCACACAAAACACAGATGTGTGGTAGTACATAACTGCATAGTTGCAGTAATTTTTCCTTTCTATAAATTTCTGCAACTACTGAATGCATACACTTGAAGTGAAATTATAGCATTGATCTTTTATTCACACTTGAGAACCCTTGAACTTACCCTTGGGGAATTTCTGCAACTACTGAATGCATACACTTGAAGTGAAATTATAGCATTGATCTTTTATTCACACTTGAGAACCCTTGAACTTACCCTTGGGAAGACTTGACCTCAGCAATGTGGTGGTGATCAGGTTGAAGGCATTGATCGAATAAGGAACTTCGTCCTCAAAGAAGTTGTATGAGCAGATTCAAAAGCCTTATAACTACACATAGAGAAGTATGTAAACAGAATGCTACCTTCCACACAGAAAGCAGATCTGTGGTAGTACATAACAGCATAGTTGCAGTAATTTTTGCATTTCTACCAATTTCTGCAACTACTGAATGCATTATATACTTGAAGTGAAATTATAGCATTGATCTTTTACATTTCACACTTTTTGAGAACACTTGAACTTACCCTCGAGAAGACTTGACCTGGGCAAAGGCTAGAAGGCATTGATGTAGGGTAACAAGGATCGAGTGAAGTTCCTGGTGTTTGATACAGATGGATGAATGAAAACGTAACTGGACAACTCCTACATGTAGAAAATAAATGAAATAACATCAGTAGTGTGTCAGAACGTTCATTCATATGTATAGCAACAAATCAACCTGTACTAATAGTGTTGAGATAGTGGGGGAAGATTACTGGGAAAGATCAATAAAAGTACATTACAAGAAAAACTTACAGCCTGATAAAATGCTGCAATTATAGTAGAATCAATATATCACTAACTTTGGTTTACCTACTACAGACTTGCTTATAAATCTGCTAATACTGGACTGAAATGACTGGGCATGTCATGATATCATTAACTTTTGTTTTAACTACAGCATACCATACTTGCTTCTAAATCTGCTCATACTCGACTAAATTGACTGGACATGATATGATATCAAAAGTTCTTAAACAAAGTAGGAAACATACACAATAGATGGAATGTAAAAGCTATCAAGGTGTTGTTAACTTCAGTATATACAACAATATGAAACCATTTCAAAAATGTATCTATCAAGGTGTTCTTAACTTCGCCCCAAATAATAATCAAGTATGCATGTTTAAGAAATTCTATCGTACCACTATATTTTGTGAACCACGCATGTTGTCTACGAGCTTGATTGGAATTTTGATCGTAGACTGTGCGGTCTACCCTCTAGGCGTTATCGACGTTACAATACCTGATGTAGCAGTTGCAGGCCCATCGAAAGCACTTCCGCAAGCAATGCCCTGTATAATTATGTCTTCTCAGTGCACCCTAGACAATCAACAAAGAACATTTGCCTTTTTTTCGTTCATCACATCACATATCCATGGTGTCATTGAACCCTACCAGCTGCCCAGTGTTCAGAGAGTTAAAAAGATCTAGATGTTCTTGGTCCATGTTGACTTTCCTCTCCTCTGTTACCCCTCTAAACTAAGCAGTCAAAAAAACAATGTCTCAACAAGATCCAGAAGTCCATAGCTTTTAATGTTTTTGACCATGGATTGCACGAAATCCCTGATGTCTAAGAACCATCTGCTCAATTGTTAACTCGTGGGACTAAGTATGGCGGTAATCCTGAGACATCAATGATAGATGATTGTCCTGCAACGACCTTGTGTTGCCTCATAGCATACCAAGATAATAGCAAACAACCATTAAAGAGCACAAGGCATCTGAAATGTGGCTGCCTCGGTCAGACAATCATCAAATGACATTTTGTACTCAGTGAGGCCTAATTCTCACATGCTTCTCAGAAGGTTCTGCGGGGATTCCAAGTTTCCTTTAAATGATCAAATGAAGTAGCATCTCAGACAGATTTAGATGCACCCGCAAAAAGTACATGTGAAGACGGGTGAGCATACACAATTCTTCCAAATTGCGCCCTCCGAAATTTTCTCTTCCACCATTTTAATTTTTCCGAAAACCCATCTAAATTGTTCTGGAACTCTCTATACAGCCATTTATGTGCCATGGGATTTGGAAGAAGATGGCCGACTCACAATATCTTCCAGATTTCCAGAAGTTTTAAATGCGACAGTATTCATGTTTGGCAAATGAAAACGATAGAACAGAAGGACTGATATCAAATATATGAAAACCAATACTCATATAAATAGCCTCTGAAGGAGATACATAGCGTATATCCATATATTGACGAATCTCATTAATGATTGCCCTAGTATTGATAACATATTGATCGAATGCAAAGAACGTTCGGTCATGCCACCTGTAGATGTATATGAACTAGTATTTGACTGCCTTGATGCTCGAGCAAACTTCGACATTTATGTGGAAATTATACCGCATAAGAATGAGGTTGTAAGGAATCATCAGTTTATTGTCCAAATATGTTCTAAACTTGATAGGATATGAGTCCTTGCCCTACTATGTAGCAGGGAAAAAAATGTCGAGGATAATGCAAATGACATTTCCCTCAATCATGGAAGGACAACTTTTCTTCAGCTCACCACGGGATCCGTGAAACATGTGTTTGAGATGCATAACACAATAATTCTCTTCATTAGGTATCTTTATAGATATAAACAGATCATAGTCATTCAGAATATTCAAGTTACTTGTTTTCATGATTATAAATTATTTAGGCTTGTATACTCTTGCCACCAAGGTCTGGACGGTTTTGTGTCATTTATCCGTGCAATAATTTTGAAGCTGTCTCCTACCAATACGGGTTGCAAATCATCGTGACAAAGTAATTTGCTTTACCCTGGCAGTGGAATATGACCATTGCATCTACGAACCTCTATTGCATGTCTCGGTCACCACCAGAAAATTTCCGTGGGAGCATGGTCCTTTCGATCACCATGTGACTCGGCAGAACTGATGGTGTCAACAAGACCCTATAAAAAATGGTTCAAGACATTGAAAGAACAAACTATGACGAGATGTTGCCTAGAGGGGGGGGGGGGGGTGAATAGGCGATTGCACTTTTTTTAATTTAAGGCTTGATAATTGCGGAATAAAACTATGTGTTTAAATTAACAAGCCAACAACCTAATTATTAGGCTCACCTATGTGCACCAACAACTTATGCTAAGCAAGGCAAGCAACAAGGTGATAGCAAGATAAAGAACTTCAAGCACGAAGGCTATCACAATGTAAATTGCATAAGTAAAAGCTCGGGTATAGAAATAACCGAGCCACGTGGAGACGAGGATGTATTCCCGAGTTCCTCCTTGTTAAGGGAGTACGTCTCGTTGGAGGGGTGTGAGCTCGTCACAAGAGGCCTACTCAAGATGCCACAAAGGCTTCACCCTATTCTCCGATGAACCGCACCCAAGGGTTTGGTTCACCTTCCACTATCGGAATCCTTCGAGGCGGAATCCGGAGCCTTTACAACTTTTGGGGCACACACCCACAACTCAATTGGGGGCTCCCAAATCTTGCCGAAGCTTCACAAGTCGAAGTCTTCACGGCACCACCACCGTCTAGGGTACACAATGCACCCAAGAGGCACAAAGCTCTTGGGAACACAATGCACCCAAGAGTAACAAGCTTCTCAACGTCAATCCCACGAAACTTCGTGGAGAGCACAACCCGATGCAACTAATGCAAAAGGCAAGAACACACCAAGTGGTCAAATCCTTCTCTCCGAAATCCAACCAAATCAACTAATGCTATGGAGGGATTTAAGAGGAAGAACAAGGAAGAACAAGAGGATGAACACAAAGCAACCCCAAAATCTAGATCCCATGAGTTCCCCTCACTTAGAGGAGATTTTGTTTGGTGGAGTAGTAGATCTAGATCTCCTCTCTTGTTTCCTTAAATTTGGGCAAGAATCATCGGAGGGAAGTGGAGGAATCGAGCTCTCAAAAGTGTGCAACAATGGAGGAGAGAGGAGAAAAAGAGCTCACTCAAAAAATGGGGAAGAAACCCCTTTTATAGGGGGCTCCAAAAAGGAGCTGTTGGGGCAAAAAATGCAGCTGCAGACAACCCGGCCTGGGGCCGGCCTGCACGCCGGCCAGGTGTAGCGCCCCGACCCCAGAACTATACAGTGAAGCGTTGTGCAACCGGTCATGCTACACAATCGAAGGTTACTGGGTTTACCAATCCCAGGCCAAAACTCATTGGCAGGTGTGCTCGGAATTGATCATCGGCACACAACACCTCGATCATGTCATAAGCTCAGACATCGCTATCATGTATAGTAAAGAGACCAAGACTGCGGAACAACTGGCACATCACAGACTCTACGACACAAGAGATCATAGTTCAACTCATATATGAGAAAGATAGCAAATATCACTATCAGAGGTCACAGACCCAACATTACATCAAGCGGAAGCAAATATAGTTGTCTAACAACAAGATCCAAATTATGGCCTAAGAGGCCTACAAATAACATATCCCAGCCAGCCTGTTCCGAGACGTCCCAAGCTGTCACCTCTGAAACAAATAATAATCAACAAAGCAAGGCTGAGTATGACGTACTCGCAAGAATTAGTAGGGCGATATAGGCCCGATGCTGTTTGGCTTCAAAGCTGTATAGTAGTTGGTTTTGCAGAAAGCTAGTTTTCCTTTCGGGTAACACTAGGACTCATGGCACCGACTATTCAGAAGGTTTTTCTCAAAGGGGATAAGATAGTAAAACTTTCTTTCTTCGGTTCACCTTGCACTAGCAGTAACCAGAAACCACCACTCGCATCCACCAAGGCACTCCCTCGAATCACCCTCGAGGAAATGAACCTTTTCAACACACATTGAGTTGCAACCTTTAGCTGCCAAATTTTAATTAGGTTCAAGTTGTTTATGATCTCATAATCTATTCCCAAGTTGTCCATAACCGCGGACACGGCTTTTCGAAAAGATTAAACCCTGCAGGGGTGTACTGTTTTTATCCATTGGTACCGTCCGACCCCTTGCCTGTACAATTAGCTCTCTTCCGGGGAAAGCCGGTAGGGCGGGCGCGGTTAAACCTTTACCTCGCATGAGACTATCCAAGGGTCATCATGACGACAGGACAAGTTCAGTGCCTATTTCAACACCCTGCCCCATCGCCACTCCTATCACCACCATCCTCATCACATCATCATCATCATCATCATCATCATCATCATCACCGTCCACACACTCGCAAATGGAAAGCACAAACTAGAGGACCCTTGGATATGCCCGCACAAGTTATTTAGTTAGTAAGGGGCCCATACCCCCACCGATTGTAGCATGCTAGATCTTGGTTCAAGAGACAAGAACTCACACCTAGGCGGCAAGAATGAGGCAAAACACCATCCCCAATGGCAACTCATCCAAGCCTTCTTAGCAATTATTCATTAACACAAGTTTCCACCACTGTCCGAACATTCCATCAACTTCACAAGTATGGAAATAATCAACGGACAACTTAAGCATTCGACTACGCATGGCTAAGCATATCTAAGCATAACATACAACACATATGAATTATCTCAGGCCAACACATCAACCTATGGTTAGTAGGAGGGAGAACAGATAATGGTTCAGGGAGCATGCAAGTTATAGGATACTCTATACACTGACCAAAAGTTGTTTCTAGAATCGAATGCAATATTATAGTGGAGAAAATACTTGTACTAATAGGATGAGATATGCACAGAAGGTTAGGTTAGCTCTTGCCTTGCTGATAGTACTGGTCGCGCTGATCGTCGAGGTATTGTGGTGGAACCTCGACTCCTAAATCTACCGATACACAAACAATACAGGAAACGAAATAAATAACACGAATACAAGGTGCAATGCACAATCATGATGAGATGGTCAATTTATGCACTGAAATCATATTGGGCATGTCCCACAAGTTAAATGGAACCCCTAAAATAAATATCGCAATTAACGGGTCAAAACTCCATATTTAACTTAGTGAATTGCGTTATTATCCAAAAAGTCCAGTACTGAAATATGGGTCCTAAATGCATGAAAATGACATTATTAGATAGGTAGTGTCCTACTGATCATTTTGGTACTTCGTTTGCAATTTTCTGATTAACGATGAAGAAATGGTGATTTAAACGGTTATGCAATTTAAATCATTTTAACCAATTCGAAATTAACATCAAAGGAAAAGTTATTTTCATACTGTGATATTAACATAGATAGATAGCATTTGTTTTGCTGGTCATTTTGGTATATCATTTGCAATTTTTGGATCAATATTTATCGAGTTATGATATTTCTAAAATTGGAATTAAATCTGCCATTTTAGTAATTTATTTAAACAGCACTAAAATTTAATTCTCAAATTCTCTCAAATGGCATAAAGTGGTAGTCCATTGTTCACTGAACATTTTGAGCTATTAAACACAATTTCTGGATAAGTAAAACTCAAGTTATGCAATTTCTAAATACCACTTATATTCTGCCATTTTAGTATTTATTAATTAAAGGAAATTTAATAAATTTAGTTGGTCATGGCAATGGTGCTAGCAGGTAGATATTATTTTTCTGAGCAATTTGACATATTATTTGCAATTTTCTGACTTGTGGATCAAAAGTTATTGAATTTACAAGTTTGAAACAATTTTCTGTCTTTTATTTGAATTTCAGAAAACTTGCCCCGGTCGTTTTGTTCCGGGCCGTGGCTAGCCACGGTGGCTGACTGGCGGGGCCGAGCCACGTGGACGTCCACGTCGGCCGAAGGGCCACTGGCAGGTTTGATCAGCGGGGAGGCCAGGACCGGCGCGGCGAGCGCGCGGTGACCGGCGGCACTGTCGTGCACCGATACGTCGCGTGCGGGCACTAGGGAGCCCGAGAGGGGGCGCATCTTGCTCAGCGCCGCGTGGGGAAACTAGTGGCGGCGCTAGGGACCTAATGGTCGCCGGGATGGGCCCCGGCGACGAGCTACGGTGGCGGCGACGATTCGGTCTACGACGCGACGGCGAACCAGAGAGAGAGGAAGGGCACGAAGTGGTCCCGGAGGACGGGGTGCTCACCCTGAGCGCGTCTAGGTGCTCGTCGGTGAAGGGGGAGGGCTGCAACGGCGGCAAACGTTGCGGCCGTCGTCGGTCGGAGGCGGGGAAGACGAGGAAGAATGCGACGATCCCGAGCGTCCCGGCTCGATTGCTTGGGCGAGGAGAAAGAAGGGAAGGAGGCCGAGCTTTTGCCCCAGCTCGATCTGCTCCGGGAGGCCTGTGTCGACGGTGGCGAGCGGCGGCGTCTCGGTCAGCTCACAGCCATGGCGCCGTTTAGGGTTAGGGTTCTGCAGCGGGGAAAAAGGAGGGGGAGAGGGAGCAGAGGGTCGTGGGGGTGCTTCTTATCCTCCATGGGGGCCAGGGAGCGCGGCGGCATGGCGACAGTGGCGACGCGGTTCGACGGCGACGGTGGCGAGCGGGCGCGGTCGCTACAGCGTGAAGACGATGGCATTTTTCCAGAAAACCCCCTGCTGCTCTTTTCCTTTTCTGTTTTCTTTATTTCATTGAAACAGCAGCCTTTTCCTATTTAATTGAGGCAGCAAAACATTTCCAAAAATTATAAAAATATTCATGGAGGCTCACAACAAAATAAGGAAGCCCACCATATTTTTAGTTGGAATTTTTTGAAGTTTATGTTGGTTTGGAAATTCAAGTTTGAATTGCACCAATTTGGATGTTCCCATTTTATAAATTCCATTTGCATTAAAAATGCCTTTGTAAAATATTTATGAATTACCTTTGGAACTTTCTGGACAAATATGAAAGTTCAATTTGAATTTTTGTTCACCATTCACATCAACATCATTGGTTTATTAATTTGTTGCTTCACCATCATTTTATGTTAAGCACAATTTAAGATGGGAATGTCATGATGCAAGATGAGATGCAAAAAGTGAAAATTTTACTCATATTTTCAGGTACCAAAAGTGGGGCTGTTACACCAGGCCGGCAGGGAACGCCAGGCAGCGATCGCAGTAAAAAGAAAAGGCCAGCAGGCAGCGCAGGTGGCCCGGCCAGCTCCCGGCCTTGGGCCGGCCCGCGAGGCAGGAAGCCGGGGAGCCGACAGACCGAGCCGGCCTGCTACCGGCCAGAGGCCGGCCTGCCCGCAGCCGGGCCGGGAGGCCACCCGAGCCGGCCGACCGGACCCCAGCCTGGGCCGGTCTTGCGGTGCACGGTGGGCCGGGAGACAGCCCGAGAGAGCCGGCCGCGACCCGGCCTGGGGCCGGCCAGGCCAGCCCGGCACCCCTTTTTCTTTCTTCTCTTTTTAAATTCTGTATAAAAACTTTCCGAAACTGAAAACGCGATATCTTCCACATACGAACTCCGTTTTCGATATTCTTGTACTCGTTGGAATCGTCACAACAAGCGCTACAAGAATATGCAGAGAAAGATCATAGTCCAACAAAATATTATAAAAATAAATGGGGAAAGGTTAAACGCTCCTTTTCGCAAACCGAAAAAGCCGTATCTTTTGCAATTGAAGTCCGAATGACGTGAAACCGATTTTGTTGAAAAAAGGACGATGATATGGCACCACTTGTTCATGTTAGTAGACAGATGATTTGGTTCAAAGGGGTACCAAAATACACAATACCAGCTAAGCGTCCGAAGATACACGTGCCAACCAAAACTCAAGTGATGATTGGTTTAATTTCCATTCAGATTACACCAGCAGATGAAGTCAGGCCTACATTCAGAACACCATGCAAATGATGGAGCAAAGCACCTTGATCGATCCAATTAAACTGAATCGGCAAAGGAGCTAGCTAGCTGATTTATTGCCTAGTACCAGCACGTTATTTCCTCTTTCTATTATATTAGTATTCCAAATAGTTGTTCTTTGTTTCCGAAGGTGTTTGAGTCCATGTACGTCGGGTCATTGTTTTATGAAAATAGGAGTCCGACTTAGCCTGGTACGTGCATGCATGCACTATAAATAAAGAGGCTGCGCCTCATGTAACCTTGGACAAGTTATTTGGTGAGTAGAAACTACAGAAAACTGCCATGGTTTGGCGGCCAGATTCTGTGTGTTTAAGTTGAGGATCCCATCGAGGATTTGTTGCTGTTGTGCTCGGATTGGAGGCGTGGTCTTCTAAGAGCATGTCTAACAGGCCCCCTAAATCGCCGCCCCGTATCGAGCGAATACAGGGCCCTGTAATATATTTTCGCTTCGATTTCGAACACAAAATTTCATCCCGTCTAGCAAACCCCCTACTCCACCCCGTAAATTTAAAAACGAGAAAACGCGGGAGAAATAGTTCATCATAGTAGTACGAGTTCATCATCGATCATATACAAAATACAACGGGGACCGACGAGAATCGCGACTTCTACCCTACCCGGGGACAACGGCGCTGGCCTCGCCGGAGCAGCGCCGGAGCAGCGCCGGAGCAGCGCCGGAGCAGCGCCGGATCTAGCCTTGGCGGTCCTTGGCGATGAACGCCGCCACGAGAGCGACGTTCTCGGCCGCCTCCGCCTTCGCCGCGGCCTCCGACAGGGCCGTGGCCTTCGCGATGGCCTCCGCCTCCTCCTCGTCGGTCCGCGCGTAGAGCCATCCGGCGCCCTCGCCCTCGCCCTCGCCGGATCCGGCGCTGCTACCCTCGCCGTCGTCGAAGCGGAGGCGGCGGCGCTCTCCTCCGGTGCTGCTTCCGGCGCCGCCCACGGCCTCCTCCTGCGCACGGCGGCGGCGCTCCTCCTCCTCCTCCTCCTCCTCCTCGCGGACGAAACCCTCGTACCAGGCCTCGTCCATGTCCGGCGTCGGCGGCCGTTCGTGTTCGAACCGGCCTCCCGGCGCGAAATCCGCCAGGGAATGCGGCACCTCCGCTCCCTGGACAAGAAATCGGAGGACTCCCCTCCGCTTCGCGCCGACAGACGCGCGATGCTTCGCGCGCCATGCCGCTCGCGCTCGGAGGCGGCGCTCAGCCCGGCCTCCTCCCACGCGGCCACCTCCAAGGCCGGCACGGCGGCTCGAGGAAGGCATGGTGATGGCGGACGCGGGGGTGGGCTTGCGGAAGCGGCGGCGGTGCTGGATGCGAAGTAATTGCTCGTCGGAGTTAGTGGCGGCGCGCGGCGGAGCTAGGGTTGCGAGTGGGGGGTTGGACCCCCACTCGCAGCCTTGCCCTGTATTTGTAGGGGGCGGGGGGGGGGGGGGCGATTTGACGGGCCCCGTATTCGGCCGATACGGGCCATGCCTAATACGGGGCCTGCTAGCCGGCCCGTTTTGCCCGCACCCCGTATCCCGCCGGAAAAATACGGGGTGCCGGCGATTTAGGGGGCCTGTTAGACATGCTCTAATCTGCTGCTGATTCTATACGAATCGTCCAAGTTCTTCCGCCGCCGGGTGAACTTGTTGTTTAGATTGGTTTGCATCTTCCGTAAACTAATCTGCTAGCTTGTGCTGATGCTTGAGATCCCCACACAAGCCAACTTGCTGCTACTACTTGCTGCTGCACGTTGTTTTCTGGTATACCAATTCTGCTACTTTGATAATTGAGATAGCTGTCTCACGTGAGATTAGGAGAGGAAGGAATAATTATACTGCTGAAAGCTAGATTCAAGGTTTGCATCGGAGAGTTGCTGGATAGTTGGAAATACAATTTGGTTGGCTGGTTATTTTGTACCGTGAAAGATTGGGCAACACACCGCGGCGTCGACAACAGTAGTTGCGCCGTATCATCTTGGTATCAGAGCGAAGGTTGCTCACGGTGCAATTTTTTTCTCGGCTGGTTTGATCTTGTTGCTTTGTCAAGATGTCGAATCACGAGGAGTCTGATTTGGAAGGAGGCGAAATTCCTTTGGGTCCGGAAGTTACTGAAGATCTGCGTATCCACTTGGTGTCGATCAAAAGCACCAATAAAAAGCATCATGCAAAGGTTGAGGATTTGTCTTCAAATATTGCGGGTGTTGAGGACAGGCTTAATGTGCGCTTGACGACGAGTGTTCGCCAGCGGGATGACAGTTTGCGAGTGGTGACCCAGAGCCTTTATCGGTTGACTACGGTCGTTCAGCGTCTAGAGGCAAGGGATGCGAGACCCCGGCAGTCCCGGTCACCGTCACGCAGCCAAAGCCACTCCGATGATGATGTTTCTGACTTGTCGGATGCTCGTGCCGGGCAGCAGCACCGACCACGACGAGGTCTTGAGGTTCGCCATGGGGCTGCACAGCGGCGTAACCACGGTGGTGAAGCTGCTCGAGAGGATGATGGTATCGGACGCATAAAGATCACCGTACCGGAGTTCTCGGGACGTTCTGATCCCGAGAAGTATTTAGAGTGGGAGATGCGTGTCAATCAGATTTTTGACAACCACAATTATTCAGAAGAAAAGAAGGTTCGTATTGCGTCTTCAGAATTTACAGAATATGCTCTTGTTTGGTGGGACAATCTAAACCACAATGGGGAGCGTGCTGCAACATGGGTTGACATGAAGCGTGTTATGAGGGACAGATTTGTGTTTGCTAGTTACACTCGTCAACTTCATAGTAAATTGCGTCGTCTTGTACAAGACATGAAAACTGTTGATGAGTACTACAAGGAGATGCAAACATTAATGATACGGACAGAGGCACGTGAGTCTACGGAGGCAACCATGGTACGGCTGTTTGAGGGGTTGAATGAAGATATTCGTGACCGTGTTGATTTGATGCAGTACAATGATATTCATGAGTTGATTCACCAAGCTGAGCGTTCTGAACGTTGGGTTCATGAGAAGCAAACTGCAGGTAGTCATCCAACCTACAGTAGTACACAGCGTATTTCTTCTCATGTGGATGGTGGATATAGCGCTAAACCCTGTTTCTTACAAGTCGACGAGCGTTGAACAAAGCAAGATAGCTGTTGCACCTAAGGAGGTTTCTCAAGCTGCGTCAAGCTCATCTCATCATAGCAATGTTATATGTCATAAGTGTGGGGGACGAGGACACATGATGCACGAGTGTCCGAATCGGAAGAAGATTTTGCTTGTTGATGATGCATATATTTCAGAATCCGAAGATAAGATGCCTCACTTAGAGGATGCTACAGAAAAAAGATAATGGTCATGCATTGGATTGTTATCCTGAGCTTAATGTGCCAAGTTTGCTGGCCCATAAAATCCAGCGTGATGATAAGGTCATCGTTGAACCAGGACAACGGCGTAGCATTTTTCAAACTGAATGTACCATCAAGGGGGAAATATGCAAGCTGATTGTTGACGGTGGTAGTGCAAGCAACATGATTAGTAAGGATGTGGTAGAGTCTCTTTCTTTTCCTACATGGGAGCACCGGAAGCCATACTATATGCAGTGGATCAATGGTTTCGGCAAGTTGAAAGTCACCCATAGAGTGAAGGTTCCTTTTTCTGTCGATGGATATGTTGATAAAGTGGAGTGCGACGTTCTGCCATTGCATGTTTGTCATCTTTTATTGGGACGTCCGTGGCAACACGATGTCAATGCACTTCACCATGGACGCACAAACCGGTACACATTTATGCATAAGGGTGAGTTCTATGCTCTTCTTCCCAAAGATGCAAAAGATATGAAGTGTACTGTTGAGGTGTTCAAGAAAAAGTCTGCAAGCTGTAGGTTGAAACCGAGGACGGTTTCCCTTCAAGCGAGGGAGGATGATATAGCACCACTTGTTCATGTTAGTAGACAGATGATTTGGTCCAAAGGGGTACCAAAATACACAATACCAGCTAAGCGTCCGAAGATACACGTGCCAACCAAAACTCAAGTGATGATTAGTTTAATTCCCATTCAGATTACACCAGCAGATGAAGTCAGGCCTACATTCAGAACGCCATGCAAATGATGGAGCAAAGCACCTTGATCGATCCAATTAAACTGAATCGGCAAAGGAGCTAGCTAGCTGATTTATTGCCTAGTACCAGCACGTTATTTCCTCTTTCTATTATATTAGTATTCCAAATAGTTCTTATTGTGAGAACTTGTCTGTGGTAAGATGGTTAGGAGGGTGGTTGTACCCCTAGCCCACCAGAGTTCAAACACCAGGTTTGACGTTGGTGTTTCTTATTTAAGGCGGAATATTCTTCAGTTGGAGGCGACGTTCCCGTCGACAGCGAGGCGCCCGTGGTAACTTCGTCAATCTCAAGACTCGACCCGCCGACTCGATCTCTCGGAGGTGCTCATAGGGGTATGGTGTGCGTGCGTGCGTTCATAGGGGTGAGTGTGTGCGCGTGTATATGAGCGCTTGCGTTGTACTGGGTTTAGCAAAAAAAATAGTTCTTATTTGTTTCCGATGGTGTTTGAGTCCATGTATGTCGGGTCATTGTTTTACGAAAATAGGAGTCCGACTTAGCCTGGTACGTGCATGCGTGCACTATAAATAAAGAGGCTGCGCCTCATGTAACCCTGGACAAGTTATTTACTACAGAAAACTGCCATGGTTCGGCGGCCAGATTCTGTGTGTTTGAGTTGAGGATCCCATCGAGGATTTGTTGCCGTTGTGCTCGGATTGGAGGCGTGGTCTTCTAATCTGCTGCTGATTCTATACGAATCGTCCAAGTTCTTCCGGCCGCCGGATGAACTTGTTGTTTAGATTGGTTTGTATCTTCCGTAAACTAATTTGCTAGCTTGTGCTGATGCTTGAGATCCCCACGCAAGCCAACTTGCTGCTACTACTTGCTGCTGCACGTTGTTTCCTGGTATATCAATTCTGCTACTTTGATAATTGAGATAGCTGTTTCACGTGAGATTAGGAGAGGAAGGAATAATTATACTGCTGAAAGCTAGATTCAAGGTTTGCATCGGAGAGTTGCTGGATAGTTGGAAATACAATTTGGTTGGCTAGTTATTTTGTACCGTGAAAGATTGGGCAACACACCGCGGCGTCGACAACAGTAGTTGCGCCGTATCAGACGACAAATGCAACCTTTGAAAATGGCAAACAAGTAATGGAGATTTTGCAAAGAAATGTAATAGATAAATCTTCCGCACGGATGAACCGGCAAAATCTCTAATACCGAAACTGCAATAGAAGATGCATATGAAAACCATTTTCGGTAAACTTAGCCTTGTCATGACGAGCACGACAAGCACCAAGACCACGCCACGATAAGAGACAAATAAGAACCAATAAATATGATTGCATGGATGCAAAGGTTTGTGCTCTCTACGACGATACGATCACGATATTCGGTCGAGAGCCCCTCTTGATAGTATGGCTATCTATCCTATAACCCGGTCTCTCCACTAACAACATGAGACTGGTAAAATAGAAACCCTATCAAGATCATACCTTTGCCTTGCGCATTAATCCACTTGAGGTCGATGATGATGATCTTCATCTCCTCAAGACGCACCACCTTCCTCGATTGCGCTTCGGTGAAGATTCACATGTTGCTCCCCCATACACCAATATGGGAGAGGCACCTCTTCGGCATATCTTCACTTGGACTTGAGTGTTGATCAATGATACGTCTCAAACGTATCTATAATTTTTGAGTGATCCATGCTAGTTTTGTGATATTATCACATGTTTTTACTGTCATTTATATCATTTTTATGTTTTTTGTCGGACTAACTATTGACAAGATGCCCAGTGCCAGTTCCCTGTTTTTGCTGTTTTTGTATTCAGAAAATTTACTTCTGAAAATATTCTAGGAATTGGATGAAAATTTACGGAGAATTTTTACTCGACGAAAGACCAGGACACCAANGCTCGCCTAGGCTATGAGATTGCTAGGAGGTGTCTCGGTCGTATGTGCGTATGTCTCAATGTGTCGATCTAGATCGTCTCAACAATAATTGTCATATGTGAGACGTTTGATTGAAATAAAAAGTTGTGTGATCTTTGGATTTATGTAGCACTTGTTTTCCCTTTATATTGTTAATTATCTCTGGACCGTACTAATATTCAGCAATAGCAAGTTTGTGCACGTATCAAAAGTAATGTTTTTTAATATAAAGAGTTCTACACATTCTAAGGATTTTTAATGACTACAAATTTGTTGAATTTGGCCAACTGGATCAAAATTTATGAAATTTCGAAAGTTAAGGATTTAAAACTCTCTCTCTCGATCCCTCTCTCTTCTATTCCAAAAGTGTACGGTATGTGGTAGCGTAGAAATATACGAAAACTATTTTGAAATGAAGAAAAGAAATAAANTGGTCCCGGTTCGTGCCACGAACCGGGATGAATGACCCTCCCCTGCCTATATACGTACGTAACCCTCCGTCTTCTTCTCTGCTGTGTTATTTTTTTGCTCGGATTGGTGGGAAGTGGGTGCTAGATTTTTTTTCCTTTGCCACGCACAAGATGTGTTCGATGAAATGCCCGAGCCACACTTAATTTCACACAAAATGATATCCTCGACCGAGGTTAGCAACTTTATCCTTCTCATCTATAATTGATACAGAAATATTGCATGTGTCGATGTACGGTGGTCATTTCAGTATTCAATATGTTATTCNACTAGTAGAAAAAACACCCTTTCGGACAGAGCCGAATTTGCATTCATCCCGGTTGACTGATAAACCGGGACCAATGCCAAGCATTGGTCCCGGTTCGAGCTGCCAGGCCCCCGTGAGGCATTGGTCCCGGTTCAGTTGGGGTTATTCGTCCCGGTTCGTGCTACGAACCGGGACCAAAGCTGTCGCGAGGCTTTGGTCCCGGTTCGTGCCACGAACCGGGACGAATGCCCCTCCCCTGCCTATATACGTACGTAACCCCCGTCTTCTTCTCTACTGTGTTATTTTTTTGCTCGGATTGGTGGGAAGTGGGTGCTAGATTTTTTTTCCTTTGCCACGCACAAGATGTGTTCGATGAAATGCCCGAGCCACACTTAAGTTCACACAAAATGATATCCTCGACCGAGGTTAGCAACTTTATCCTTCTCATCTATAATTGATACAGAAATATTGCATGTGTCGATGTACGGTGGTCATTTCAGTATTCAATATGTTATTCTAATTGTATTTGATAAACTTAATTATATGATATGCAGATGGATGAACGGCAGCGATGGATGTACGGCGACCGACACAGTTCTGATTTTATTACAGGCCTGCATAAATTTATCCATGTGGCTGAGGCAAACAAATATGATGGTTTTATACCTTGTCCATGTGTGGACTGTCGGAACGTTAAGGAGCACTCTTCGTCGAGAACCATTCAAGGCCACCTGCTTCGGAGAGGTTTCATGCCCAGCTATAATTGTTGGACCAAGCACGGAGAAAGAGGGGTTATGATGGAAGACGATGAAGAAGAAAATGATGATGAGAACTATCGTATGTTCTCTGAAGAATACGGTGATACTGCGATGGAAGACAATGAAGAAGAAGGTGGTGAAGAACAACGGACGCCAGATGAGCATGCTGATGGTCTTGGTCGGGTCATTTCCGATGTACAACGAGAATGCGATACAGAAAAGGAGAAGCTGAAGTTGGAGGCCATGCTAGAGGATCACAAAAAGTTGTTGTACCCAAATTGCGAAGATGGCAGCACAAAGCTCGGTACCACACTGGAATTGCTGAAATGGAAGGCAGAGATTGGTTTATCTGACAAGGGATTTGAAAAGTTACTGAAAATAATGAAGCCGAAGCTTCCAAAGGATAACGAACTGCCCGAGACTACGTACGAAGCAAAGAAGGCTATCTGCCCTCTAGGATTAGATGTGCAGAAGATACATGCATGCATCAATGACTGCATCCTTTACCGCGGTGAGGAGTATGAGAATTTGGATGCATGTCCAGTATGCAATGCACTGCGATACAAGATCAGACAAGATGATCCTGGTGATGTTGAGGGCGATGACGAGCCCGTCAGGAAGAAGATTCCTGCTAAGGTTATGTGGTATGCTCCTATAATACCACGGTTGAAACGTCTGTTCAGAAACAAAGAGCATGCCATGTTGTTGCGATGGCACAAAGAAGAGCGTAAGAAAGACGGGAAGTTGAGACACCCCGCCGATGGGTCTCAATGGAGAAAAATCGAGAGAGAGTTCCCGGACTTTGCAGGTGAAGCAAGGAACTTATGGTTTGGTCTAAGTACAGACGGCATGAATCCTTTTGGGGAGCAGAGCTGCAGTCACAGCACCTGGCCCGTGACTCTATGTATCTACAACCTTCCTCCTTGGTTGTGCATGAAGCGGAAGTTCATTATGATGCCAGTTCTCATCTAAGGCCCGAAGCAACCCGGCAACGACATTGATGTGTACCTAAGGCCATTAGTTGATGAACTTTTGCAGTTGTGGGCCATACCAGGTGTACGTGTGTGGGATGAGCACAAACAGATGGAATTTGACCTACGAGCGTTGCTGTTCGTAACCATCAATGATTGGCCTGCTCTTAGTAACATTTCAGGACAGTCAAACAAGGGATACAACGCATGCACGCACTGTTTAGATAAGACTAAAGGTACATATTTGGAAAAATGTAAGAAGGTCGTGTACCTGGGGTGTCGTAAATTTCTTCCAGGCAGTCACCCCGTAAGAAAGAAAGGCAAGCATTTCAATGGTGAGGCAGATCACCGGAAGAAGCCTAAGCTCCCTGATGGTGATGTTATATTTGGTATGGTCAAGGACATAGAAGTAATCTTTGGAAAGGGTCCTGGCGGTCATTCTGTTCCGAAAGACGTCGCTACCGGACACGCGCCCATGTGGAAGAAGAAATCTATATTTTGGGAGCTACCCTATTGGAAAGTCCTAGAGGTCCGGTCTTCAATCGACGTGATGCACGTGACAAAGAATATTTGCGTAAACCTGCTAGGCTTCCTCGGCGTGTATGGGAAGACAAAAGATACACCGGAAGCAAGGGAGGACCAACAGCGTATGAAAGACCCAAACAACAAGCATACAGATAAAGGGCGTCATTACTTAAGTAGCTACGCTCTTACGAAAGCAGAGAAGGAAATATTTTTTGAGTGCCTGAGCAGTATCAAGGTCCCGGCTGGCTTCTCGTCAAATATAAAGGGAATAATAAATATGGCAGATAAAAAATTCCAAAACCTGAAGTCTCATGATTGCCACGTGATTATGACGCAGTTGCTTCCGATTGCATTGAGGGGGCTTCTATCGGAAAATGTTCGAGTACCCATTGTGAAGTTATGTGCATTTCTCAATGCAATATCTCAGAAGGTAATCGATCCAGAAAGTCTGACAAGGTTACAGAAGGATGTGGCCCAATGTCTTGTTAGTTTTGAGTTGGTGTTCCCCCCATCATTTTTCAATATTATGACGCATCTCCTGTTTCACCTAGTCGACGAGATTGCAATTCTCGGTCCTGTATTTCTACACAATATGTTCCCTTTCGAGAGGTTCATGGGAGTCTTGAAGAAATATGTTCATAACCGTGCTAGGCCAGAAGGAAGCATCTCCAAAGGCTATGGAACGGAGGAGGTCATTGAGTTTTGTGTAGACTTTATTCCTGACATTAAGTCGATTGGTCTTCCTGAATCGCGGCATGAGGGGAGACTTAGTGGAAAAGGCACGCTAGGAAAGAAAGCAATGATATGTAGGGACGGGCATTCTTTCACTCAAGCACACTACACAGTTCTACAAAGTTCCACCTTCGTGGCTCCGTATATCGAGGTACACAAGAATAGTGTACGCTCGAAAAACCCAGGGAAGCCTGACTCCTGGATTAAACAAAAACACATGGAGACTTTCGGCAGTTGGTTGCGATTACATCTCATGAATGACACCGATGTTGGAGATCAACTCTACTTATTGGCCGCGTCACCATCTTCGACTGTATTGACTTTCCAAGGGTACGAGATAAATGGGAATACATTTTACACGATTGCCCAAGATAAAAAGAGTACCAACCAAAACAGTGGTGTTCGCTTTGATGCAACAGACGAGAATGGACAAAAGGACACATACTATGGTTACATAGAGGAGATATGGGAACTTGACTATGGGCCTACTTTTAAGGTCCCTTTGTTTTGGTGCAGTTGGGTCAACATGAATGGAGAAGGGGTAAAGGTAGACCAGCTGTACGGAATGACAACAGTGGATCTCAAGAATCTTGCGTACAGAGACGAACCATTCGTCCTAGCCAATGATGTGGCTCAGGTTTTCTATGTGAAGGACATGAGCTCCAGACCGAAAAAAGAAAAGATAAGGAAAGAAATACAGCACACGATGATCCAAAGCGTCACATAGTTCTTTCAGGAAAAAGAAACATCGTGGGAGTCGAGGACAAGACAGACATGTCAGCAGACTATAATAAGTTTGATGAAATTCCGCCATTCACAGTGAAAACTGACCCAAGCATCCGTTACATAATGAAGAAACTCCATGGTTACGGCCGAAGAAGCGATCATGATCTAAGTATGAGTGTAATAGTATATAAAACAATTTATGTATGAGTGTTCTCAAAACCTTTTTATGTATGAGTGTTGACAAAAACTGGTGAGAAGTTCGTGTACAAAACACACGGTATCACCTGCATACAAACCGTATTCGGTCGATGAACTGAAGGATTTCTAGATAGAACAAAACATACGGTATCACCTGCATACAACCCTACTGTGGCTAGAGAGTGCCCGCATATCAAATGCACCGTAGGGCGTATGCAGGTGAAACCGTTGATTTGTATTCGGTCGATGAACTGAATGATTTCTACCACCACCACTCCCACCTCCTCGGCAATTCATCATTGTGTCACCCTAATCCAGTGGTGGATTCAACCTACCCGAGGGCTTGTGTTTCCAACAGCGTCGTTGTGTTGTCCTTATTCACCGACCTACAGGAGGTGGCTCCAATGGCTGGCCGACGAACAAGGACAAACACAATAATGCTAGGGAACATGCCAGCGGGTAGGCTAAATCCAACCATTGGGTTCGGTGGCAAAGGTAGACGCTCGTTGTGTGCCGTTTCGCTGCAGGGACGTCGCTATTTATAGGCGATTAGAAGGTGTACCTGTGGATAAGGTGGGAGTGCGGATCCAACAGCTCACAAGCGCTCTAAGAAACACACCCCTGATCCAATGGCTCACAAGCGCTTGAAAGAAACACACGATCCGTGTGCTTCTTTAGTCCCGGTTGGTAACACGAACCGGGACGAAAGGGTAGGCCTATAGTCCCGGTTGGTGCCTCCAACCGGGACGAAAGACCCTTTGGTCCCTGTTGGTAACACGAACCGGTACTAAAGGCCCTGATCCAACAGCTCACAAGTGCTTGAAAGAAACACACGATCCGTATGCACACGATCCAACAGCTCACAAGCACTCGAAAGAAACACAACTCTGATCCAACGGCTCACAAGCGCTCGGAGGAAACACACGATCCGTGTGCTTCTTCCACCGCTTCCCGCCTTCGTCTTCACGCAATTTATCACTATATATATGTAGGCTTGGCCGCCATTGCCATATCACATCTAAACTCACATCTGCAACCTCATCACTCTTCCATTGTAACAAAATTTTGACTTAGGTGTTTTTGACTAAGGTGTTCTCGGGGACGATGTCCATGTTGGACCAGAGGGGCGATGTGCGGGACTGGGCTCCACCGGGCTGGCATTGGGAGGTGCTACCTTCCGGGACACGCAGCTTGGTGAGGAATACGGGTGACATCGTCGACCCGGATCTTCTGTGGTGGCCGTCGCGTGGGCCACGCTCGGTGCAGAGGGAGCCGGCCCCCGAGGAGGAGGTACGTCGCCGTATCAGGGAGGAGGATGAGCATGTCCGTCGCTACATGTATCTATTGGATAGGCAGTATGATAGTAGGTGGTCGTTTCTTCAGAGGGTTCCTTCTCACGTGAGCTATGACCCTGTGAGGGTTCCTTCTCTTTGGATGCGCAGTGCCGGCGGCTCAGCACCCCGCGGCTCAGGAACCGGTCGAAGTTAGTTTCAGAGTCTGTGATCGCCATTGCAGTTCTCTTGCCTGATGAAGATTGTCCATGGCTACGGCGTAATCAGAAGAAAGGGACACACACGAAGAAGAAACAAGTGAACACTAGATAGGGATGTTGTTGGTGATGTGTAATAATTAATGTATTGAACCTTTTATCAAATGCACACGGTTTCCCCGTCATACAGCCCAACGGTGGCTCGTGAGTGCCTGCATATCAAATGCACCGTTGGGCTGTATGATCGAGTGTTCCCAAATGCATTAAACCTTTTATGTAATCTGTATTCGGTCTTTAGTCCCGGTTGGTATTTATAGCTAAAAGATCAGGGGAAATCTTCATCTTTAGTCCCGGTTGGTAGCTGGAACCGGGAAAAAAAGGAGCGTTGATATGTGTGCCTTATCTTCTGCTTGAGATCCAACAGCTTCACAAGGACTCGAAAGAAACACACTCTGATCCAACGGCTCACAAGCCCTTTAATAATTAATGTATTAAACCTTTTATCAAATCCACACGGTTTCCCCGTCATACAGCCCAACGGTGGCTCGTGAGTGCCTGCATATCAAATGCACTGTTGGGCTGTATGACGGGAATCCGAATGATTTGCATATAGGGTCATGTGGCTGATCCAACACTGGTTTTTCCCATCCGGAAGCTTGCGCATCCGTCTCGCGTCGTCGTGAGCAGCAAATCGACCTTCGATCCAAGCAGCCGCAAGACATCTCTCATGATCTAACGACCGTCCCAAAAAGTGTTGGGAATGTTGTAGATCATGAGAGAGCCTTGCAGCTGCTTGGATCCGACCGAGGGGCATGGCTACCACTTCCACCACCACCACTCCCACCTCCTCGGCAATTCATCATTGTGTCACCCGAATCCAGTGGTTGGATTCAACCTACCCGAGGGCTTGTGTTAGGGAACATGCCAGCGGGTAGGCTAAATCCAACCATTGGGTTCGGTGGCAAAGGTAGACGCTCGTTGTGTGCCGTTTCGCTGCAGGGACGTCGCTATTTATAGGCGTGTGCTTCTGATCCAACGGCTCACAAGCGCTCTAAAGAAACACACCCTGATCCAACGGCTCACAAGCGCTTGAAAGAAACACACGATCCGTGTGCTTCTTTAGTCCCGGTTGGTAACACGAACCGGGACCAAAGGCCCTGATCCAACAGCTCACAAGCGCTCGAAGGAAACACACGATCCGTGTGCTTCTGATCCAACGGCTCACAAGCGCTCTAAAGAAACACACCCCTGATCCAACGGCTCACAAGCGCTTGAAAGAAACACACGATCCGTGTGCTTCTTTAGTCCCGGTTGGTAACACGAACCGGGACCAAAGGCCCTGATCCAACAGCTCACAAGCGCTTGAAAGAAACACACGATCCGTGTGCTTCTGATCCAACGGCTCACAAGCGCTCTAAAGAAACACACCCCTGATCCAACAGCTCACAAGCGCTTGAAAGAAACACACGATCCGTGTGCACACGATCCAACAGCTCACAAGCACTCGAAAGAAACACAACTCTGATCCAACGGCTCACAAGCGCTCGAAGGAAACACACGATCCGTGTGCTTCTTCCACCGCTTTCCGCCTTCGTCTTCCCGCAATTTCTCACTATATATATCACATCTAAACTCATATCTGCAACCTCATCACTCTTCCATGGCTTCCACCGTACTAACCTACCATCAGGTGGAGGAGCTTTCCGCCTCGAACTACCCCTGCCCGCCCGGCTACCGCATCCCCGCCGGCTGGAGGCTGAGCGCCGGAGGCGTGCCGGTCCCTCCTCTCCCTCAAGGTGTGGCGCGCCGGGCGGCCATCACGAACCACTACTACCTCGAGCTCACACCGGAGCAGCGGATGGATCCGTGCTGGCATCCCGACTACCGCCCGACTTGGGAAGCCTTCTTCATCAATCGGCGTGAGAGGGCGCTCGCCAGGTACGAGGGGGATGGCCCTCCTCCTTCGGACTTCAACGAGGCCGGCCGTCAGCTGTGGTGGGCTGGCCGGACTCTCCAGGGCGTTATGAACTACATCATGGCTGGCGATAACCCCCGCCTACGCTACCCTAACATGCAGTCCGGGGGTGCTCACCCGTCGAGGTTCGAGCCACGAGCGCCGTATGAGTACGATGACAGCGACGACGACGATGACGGCGACTACGAGTACGAGTATTATAGGCCTAGGCAGGAGTATGACTAAGATTGCTAGGACAACTGATCCACTGTTGTCATTCTGTACCGTATCAAATACACCGTCGAAGTTAGTTTCAGAGTATGTGATCACCATTCCAGTTCTCTTTTATGTGATCCACTGTTGTCATTCTGTACCGTATCCGGTCGATTACCTGAAGGATCCACTATTGCCATTATGTACTGTTTAGTGAGATATGAATTAAATCAATAGATATGAATTAATTCAATATATATAAATTAATTCAATAGATATAAATTAAATAAATAGATAGATTACATTTTTATCAACAATTTGATATTTTAATTTCATTTTTCTGATAAACATATGAAAATATATTGAATTTATAAAATTAATTAATGACTTAATGGAGTTCAAATTCCAAATTTTGTAATTAAATGAATTCACCTATAATCTCAAAAAAATGAATTGGTCATAAATAGATAGATTACATTTTTATCAACAATTTGATATTTTAATTTCATTTTTCTGACAAACATATGAAAATATATTGAATTTATCAGTTTAATGAATTAATTAAGTTCACATTCCAAAAAATTTACTTAAATGAATTCACCTCTAATCTTAAAAAAATGACAAAATGGTTAATAGTTTGTATAGATAGAATAACTATTATATAAAACAGAAAATGGTTTTGAATTATTTATTCAAATTTAAACACTTTTCATGTTGAAAGTCTTTTCAAATTCAAAACCATTTGAAATTCATAGTCAAACACCTTAATAAGAATAAAAAAGGCGGGGGAACAACATTCAGAAATGGAAAGTTTGAAAAAAAATTGAAAAGGACTCATTGGTCCCGGTTTATAAGAAGAACCGGGACGAAAGGTCCCGGTTCGCGCCAGGGCATTAAATTTTCAGGGCATTGGTCCCGGTTCATGCCACGAACCGGGACGAATGAGTCTTTGGTCCCGGTTGGTGCCACCAACCGGGACGAAAGGCCTCTGCCTGCCTCTTCTTCTTCCCCCAATTCCTCATTTTCGCTAAGGACCAGCGCGCGGAAATTCAATCTCCTGCCGTCAGGCTGCCGGATTTTTCCGTCCGCCGCGCCGCCGCTCACCGTCCGCTCCTCCGGTGCCGCCCTCTCTGCGCTCCTCCACGCGCCCGCGCGCCGTTCCCCTCCGGCCTCCACCGCGCCCGCGCCGTCCATCCTCCCCCTGCACCACCCGCCAGCTGCGCCGCCCTCCCCCGGCCTTCCGCTCGAACCCTGGCCGGCCGCTCCTTGGCCCCTCCTCCGGCCTCCTCCATCGAGCGTCCTCCGCCGAGCCTCCTCACCGAGCCCTCCTCCTCCGGCCGCAGCGTCCTCCACCGAGCCCTCCTCCTCCGGCCGCAGCGGACGAGCCGCCTCCGGTGAGCACGGCCTCCCTCTGTTAGTTAGTTTTTTTTAATTTACTTAGTTTTTTAATTTAGTTAGTTAGTTCATTTTTAGTTAGTTAGTAATTTTGTTAGTTAGTGCATTAGTAATTTTAGTTAGTTAGTTTTAGATTTAGTTAGTTAGTTTTAGAAAATTTAGGTTGTTATTTTAGAAAATTTGAAAATGTAGCAAATTTAGCAAAGTATTTAAAAAAAAATTGAAATAGTTGTTAGTTAGTTTTAGAAAAATTCAAATAGTAATTTAGCAAAGCAATGTTATTTGATGATTGTGTTAGCAAAGTTAGAAATCAAAATTAATACTCCATAATTAGTTGCAATATTATTGTTAAGAACTATTTGTTACTCCATAGTTAGTTAGTTTTAGTTAGTAATTTAAATTAGTTAGTAGTTTAAATTAGTTAGTAATTTAAATTAGTTAGTAGTATAAATTAGGTGTGTAGTTTAGGTACATTTTTGTGTTGTTTTTGTAGTGTAGGAAATTTAGTGGTAGGTAATTTAGTGTTAGAAATTTAGTGTTAGGAATTTAGTGTTAGGAAATTTAGTGTTAGAAATGTTATTAGAAAATTTGCAATTGATTTGTGATATGTGACAGCGGTTAGTGTATGGTTATTTTCAATAGCATATGTGACAATCTACATTATTATTTGCAATTGATCTGTGATATGTGACAGCGGTTAGTGTATATAAAGTATCCGATGATAATTGCAAAATTGATCTGTGATGATTTTTATTTAGTGGATCATCCTCGCATATGTAATATTTAGCTAGTGCAAATTTCAGTGATGTAGCGATGTTGATTTTTATTTAGTGATGTAAATTGAAGTCAAAACTCGACAACCACGAATGTGCTAAGTGTTTCATTTTTGTGAGGAGTGATTTACCGCGACATTTTTACCGTGTTGCGGGGGATGAAATCGATGAGCTAGGTCATCGACGATTTAGTCACCTAAGTGCCGACGATGAGCATAAATCACACATGTTCATAAAAATGTATCACCATGATGACGCTTAGAAACAACAGGCGCAGCAACGCGCGCCTTTCCTTGTAGTACCATTCTATCCCTACAAGTTTTCTGAACGACACGGCAGAGACGGCTCCGAAAATAACTTTCGTATTTTGCAGAAACTATGGAACCACACGGCAGAGATGAAATTGAGGAAAATATCCTCGAGGATATAATCTGCGGCGATGATGAAACAAGTCACTTTCTGAACGACTCCGGTGAGGAGGATGAGTCTCTCAACGCCTGGAAAGAGGCCGAACTCGGCATCTCCGATGAGGGAGAAGCCGACAAGGCAGAAGCCGGCGGCTCCGGTGCAACATTGATTATTACAAACTCCGACGAGGTGCATATATATATTTATATTAATTAATTTAGCCTCTGTTGTCCATATACACATATTAACAGTCTTTCTTCTTTTAGCCATCCGGATCGAGCAAATCCTCTGTGAGGACGAAACGAGGCCCAACCAAAAAGTTGCAGGACAATGTCCGCTACAGGATCGAAGAAGTCGGTGCAGACGGCGAACCCATTGCTCCAATTGATGTTAGACAAAAATTTGTGAAGCAATGCGGTGTTATTGTTAGGGACTACGTCCCGATCACCATCCGAGAATGGAATAAGCCAAGGGATCCTAAAGTTAGCTATATCGGCCCCGAAGGCAAAAGACGCCTTTTTCAAAAGGTCATGGTTAATTTCACATTGCCGTTGCCAGAGGTGGATCCAGAGGAGGGGGAGCCAGATGAGGAGGAGATGGATGCCCGAAAAAAAGCTCTAGTAGATAAAGTCAAGGCGTGGGCTCTTAAGAAGATGGCCGAGCTATTTAACAAATTTAAGAACAGATTGTACACCGACTTCATCTTGAAAGATAAAACTCCGGATTTCGATCACGGGTATGAGAAGATAAGAGACTACTGGGAAGATTTTGTGAATTACAAGAAATCAGAGGAAGCTCAGTTAAAGTCTGCAGTAAACAAGGCAAATGCTGCTAAAAAGAAGTACCACCATACTATGGGGGCTGCTGGCTACGCCTGTTCCATGCCTAAGTGGGACAAACTTGAGGCCGACCTGCTGGCTAAAGGGATCGTTCTAGAGCCTATAAAAGAAGGATGGACCGAACGGACAAGAAATTGGTTTTACGGGCATGGGGGCACATTGGACGCAGAAGGAAAGTGCATATATACCAGAAGACACAAGGATAATCCCCTACTACCCATCGAAGAAATTAGGAAAGCATACAAGGATGTTGAAGAGGGACGGTTCCGTCCCGATAGAGAGGATGACGAGCTTTCACGCGCCATTGGGAATAAAGAACATGAGGGACGAACACGAGGCACCAAAGGCTCCAAGCCGTGGAAACATGGGTTTCCCGTGGAAAGGAAAATATTTCCCGATAAAAGTCATCAGAGGAGAAAGGAAAGGGAGGCAAGGGAAGCAATCGCTGCTGCAGACCGGTGTCGGAGATTGTCCCCAGGAACTAGGGGTGTCTCCAAGGTATCGTGTAAGGGGCTTAACACGGAGTCAAACAATCCACAACGTGCTCCGGCGACGGTGTTCGTCAGGCTCGCTGCGGACGACACTGCAGAGATTGACACAAGGTATTACCCAGGTTCAGGGCCCTCTTGTGGAGGTAAAACCCCTAGTTCCTGGGGACAATCTCCGACATTTGGCGCGCCAGGTAGGGGGCTAAGGCGCGTCTTCATCCTCGACACAGCCATGGCCGGTTCTCGTGCCGAACGTCTCGCTCGCCGGACGGCTAGCGCCGCCACCGCTCCCGCAGGCCGCCCGCGTGGCCGCCCGCGTGGGGGCTCTGCTCCGGAGCGCCGTGTCGACCCCGAGCCCCGCGTCGAGCACCCTGACGACGACGACATCGACCACGCTGGTGACGGCCTCGGCGAAGAGGAGGCCTCCTCCCTGCCCCCATCGCGGGACCGTGCTGCCTCCTCGCTGGGCCGCCCTGCGCCCAGCCCGGCGACTGCGCTCCTCATGGCGCAGGAGCTGCTGCAGTACCGCCCCACGCCGGCGGCTCAGGAGTCTTGGCTCAACCACATTGCCGAGCTCATCGGCGCCGCTCGCGCCGCGGCACCAGCGCCGTCTCGCTCCCTGGTTCCTTCTGCGCTCGTGGGGGACGTGGCGCACGGCGCACCTCCCGCGCCTCCTCTCCAACCCACACCCGCCCCGGCTCCACCGGTTGCACCGCAACCTGCTCCAGCGGGGGCTCCTCCTCACGACGGCCGCGCTGCATCGCACGCGTCGTCGCCGCATGACTGCCAGATCGTGCAGCGAGCCCCTGAGGACGCACGCGTGAGCATCGAGCGCGGGCAAGAACGCCGCAACCGCGCCGTCCAGGACATCGCCACCGCCGGGCGCCACCTCCGCGCCACTCTTGCCAACGGCACGGTCACCTACGGCACGACGGCCGCGTTCACTCGCAGCCTTCGTCGCGTCGTCTGGCCAGTCAAGTTCAGGCCGGACCTCCCTCCGCGCTACGACGGCAAGAACAACCCCCTGGAGTTCCTGCAGCTCTACTCTTTGGCCATCCAGGCCGCCGGGGGCGACGACAAGGTCATGGCGAACTGGTTCCCTATGGCCCTCAAGGACTCTGCGTCCTCATGGCTCACCAACCTTCCCGCCGAGTCCATCAACTCTTGGGAGGAGCTCTGCCGGTGCTTCGTCGCCAACTTCAAGGGCACGTACGAGCGCGGCCTCACCTACAACGACCTCCGCGCCGTGCGTCAGAAGCCCGGCGAGACCCTCCGCAAGTACATCCAGCGCTTCAGCCAAGTGCGCAACAAGATCCCCAACGCCACCGACGCACAGGTCATTTCGGCCTTCCAGGCTGGGGTCACAGACGTGCGGATGCTCGAGAAGCTCGGCATCCACGACGACATCACCACCGTCGTCAAGCTTTTCGACTTGGCGGACAAGTGCGCCAAGGCTGAAGAGGGCCGCTTGTTCGTCAAGAACGAGCCAGGGGACCCCGCCGAGGGGTCCAAAAAGAAGAAATCCTCTGAGAAGCGCAAGACTACTGCGGTCCTCGCGGCAGAGCCTGATGCCAAGCAGTCTCGCCAAGCTGCTACTCCAGCCGCAGGGCCTGAGAAGAAGGATGATCGCCCTTTCTGCATCTACCACAATAGGCACTCTCACGCCACCGAGGACTGCTTCGACATCAAGAGGCTTCGCGAGGCTCGCGAGGCTCGCGAGACGAACGGAGGCCGCGGAGGCCGCGGCGGAGGCCGCAGCGGCCGTGGGGGGCGACGCTGGAACAACAACTACAACGACAACTACCAGCAGAACCCCCAGGCCAACGCTGCCCAGCCCACAAACGACAACCTGCCTGCCGAGGCTGACGAAGGCTACCAGGTGCGTCGCGGGGCAGCTTGTATCCTTGGCGGGGCTCAGGCCCCTCGCTCCAACCGCCACTTCAAGCAACTCGCTCGCGAGGTCGCGGCAGCTCTCCCTGGAGTCGAGGCCTCCAGGCCCCTCAAGTGGTCCCAGTGCCCCATTACTTTCGACTCCGGCGACCACCCCAAGTCCACTTCAACCGTTGGCACTATCCCGCTGGTCTGCACCCCCACCATCAACAACATCGCCGTCTCTAAGACGCTCATTGATGGGGGTGCTGGCCTCAACGTCATCTCCGTCGAGACATTCGAGAAGCTGCAGGTGCCCTACGAGCGGCTCATGCCTACCAGGCCCTTCTCGGGAGTGACAGAGGGTCTTACCACCCCCTTGGGGCAGGTGAGGCTCGCCGTCACTTTCGGCACCCGGGCCAATTACCGCACCGAGCTGATCGACTTCGACGTCGCGCACATCGGCTTACCCTACAACGCCATACTCGGCTACCCCGCCCTCGCCAAGTTCATGGCGGTGACCCACCACGCCTACAACCTCGTCAAGCTCCCTAGCTCGGGTGGCACCATCGTCATCCGTGGCGTGGTCTCGGATGCCCTGTACGCTGCGCAGGCGGCCTACAAGGCTGCCGCGGTGGCGTCACCCGCCGACGAGGACGAGGAACCCCTCCCGAGGCCCCCCGCGAAGAAGAAGCAGCTGTTCTCCCAGGAGAAGGCCGCGACAAAACAAGTGTCTCTGGAGGCGAGTGGCTCGGGGGCTTGCATCACCATCGGCGCCAATCTGCCTCCTAAGTAGGGGAGCGCGCTCCCGGAGGAGCAACACTTCGTCATCAAAGAAGAAAAACTCCTGGCCACGCCAGTGTAATGAACACCTATTTCAGGTTATTCTGAACCTTTGCGCATCGCGCCAGCATGTTTTGCGACTTCGGCAAAGCTGTTATTACTATTTATTCTCGCTCGTATGATCCCTCCTGTGTATCTCACGAGCGGGGGCTAGCAGGGTGCCATGCCACGGGAGCATCCCGGCAGCGCCTAAAACCCAAGGGATCCGAGCTCTGAACTTGCGGGTCAGCTCTCATGCATGTCAACTCCCAAGGAGCTCTGAACTCATGGGTCAGCTCCCGCGCACGTCAACTCACCAAGGATCACCAAAACCTTGGTGCCTGTTTCTCCTCGCGAGACACACATGAAGGAACCTACGAGCACCATAAGAATCTTTAACTGTCTATTGCTTGTGGGTACGCCTATCTCTCCAAGTGCAGGAAAACAGGCTCTCCAAGCCTCAGGCAACGACAAAGCGAAAACGCCTCGCCAGGGAACCAACACCCTTTTCCAAGGCAAAAACACCTCGGCAAGCTAAGTCTAAACACTTGTTCAGATCTCTTCCCGCTGGTTTTCGCCCCTCGAGTCTCTTTTCTCTCTCCTATGCCTCATGGGCTGCTTGCACGTCAAAGGGGGGCCCCAAGCATCGCGCTTCGAGGAGCTCTCACTTCTCAAGGCCTCACGCACCCCCCGGACTTGTGGAGCACTGACTCGCACATACCGAAGCGGCGGTGGTGTAGCGCTAAGAGAGGGTCCTAAGACGTAGAGCGAAAAAGACATGAAGGGGAAAGACAAAAGCCTCCCGAGGGACGTCCACAAGCATACTCCAATAACTTAACAAGTTTTTACAAAAGCTTACAAACAAAACGAATGCTAAAATAGTATGCGCCTCTGCGCGTCCAGGCAAGGAGCTCAGGCCATCGCGCCTCCCGAGGTCCCCGCTCCATCCGCGCCAGCTCCTGCTCCTAGGGCACCCCCCTCGCCGTCGCCTTCGTCTTCATCGACCAAGACTTGGTCGAATTTCTTGGCATACGCGATGGCGGCCTGCTTGGCGGTCTCCCGCGCCTTGTCGCTGATGGCACGTGGTGGCGCCATCACGTCCTCAAGGTCAAGTGGGGGCTGGAGCCTCACGAGGTTGCTGAAGACATTGGTGACGGCGACAACGAGGAGGTCGCGACTCTCCTCCACGACGCGCTTGTCGAAGCTCTTCGCGACCCCTTCAAGCTTTCCGAGGAACTGCTCGAAGAAGTGCGAGTATGAGGTTTCGTCGTCGGTCGCCGCGGAGAAGGAGGGGACGTCGATCCTCAGATCTCTCCCGACGGCGCGCACGCGGCTCACCAGGCTCTGGAGAATGCTTTGACGCTGGCGCGTCATGAGCCGGTCAACCTGGCGCTGGTCTCGTGCCTGCTCCACCAGGGCCGCGACCGGCCCCACCTGCTGCCGGAGCTCGTCGAGGTCCCTCTCCAAGGCAAAGGCGTTCCCCTCGGCGCGCGCCTGGGCCTCCCGAGAGACCTCGAGGCAGGAGGTCAACCTTTTCTCCTCCTGCTCAAGCTCCTTGACGCGCTTCTCGAGCTCCTTGCGCTTGATCTTGAGGCGGTCCTCGTGCTTCGCGACCTTCTCATCATATTCCTTTGAGAGGTTTTCGCGGACGAGCTTGACCTTGAGGTCAGCCTCTTCTTGGAGCCTCTTATGCTCCGCCGCAAGGTTGGCCTCGTCGGTGGCCACCCGACCTTCACGCTCCTCCAGCTGCCCCTCGCGGGTGGCCTGGTCCTTCGCGAGCAGCTGGACCTGCTCCTCGCGCCGCTGCAGCTCCTTCTCCTGGAGGGCAAGCTCTTCCTCACGCCTTTTTAGCCCGGCCTCACGGGGCGCCAGCTGCCCCTCGCGGGCGTCCAGCTGCTCGCGGAGCTCGTTCAGGCTGGCCTTGGCGGCCTCGGTGTCGGCGGCGAGTTTCTGCTTCGCGGCCGCCAGCTCGTCATGCTTGGAGGTGGTTTCCGCCTCAAGTGCTTCCCTGGCGGCGTCGAGCTCCTCCATCACCTCCTGCGCCTCCCGCTTGACGCTGTCGCGGGTCTCCTTGGCGAAGCGGAGGGCCTCTTGGCGTTCCGCCTGGGCCGCCGCATCCCACCGGCGACACACCTCCACCCTCTCGAAGAGAAGGGCCCAGGCTTCGCTGAGCCTCGCCTTTTCCTCCGCCAAGGCGTCTTCTTCCCTGGCGAGCTGCTCCTCCAGCCCGTCGAGCGCTCGCCGCGCCCGGTTGAGGACGATCCGGCGATAGGCCGCTTGGCGATGCGGCGCTTGCAGCGCCAAGGAGACTCCCACGCTGCTGCTGGGTGCAGTTCCCTCGACGCTTGTCGAGGCGCCTAGGGCATCCTGCCCCGAACTTGTAGCGGCCCCCGCCGCGGCTCGGGGGCTTGCGGGGGCGTCGTCCTCGCCGCCCGCATCGGGAGCCCTCAGGGGGCTGGGCATCTCCTCGCCCCTGGCCCCGTCGCTTGGGGGCTCCAGAGGTGTCTCTGCCTCCTGCTCCACAGGGGCGCCTCCGGCCCCCTCTGCAACGGCCGCGTCCGCCGCGGCCCCAGGCGTGTCAGCCCCTCTCGAGGCCCCCTCCTCTGGAGGCGGCTCCGCGACGATGTCCTCGTCCACGGTTTCCTCCTCCGCCTCCTGCTGGACTGGAGGAGTCGCCGCCCTGGTTGGCGACGCCGCCGCCTCCGCGGTCTCCTCCTCCACGCGGTGCTCCGCCGCTGGAGGAGTCGCCGCCCGAATCGGCGACGCTACGCTCCCCTCGGCCATCACCGTCTCCGCGCGGTGCTCGACCGCGGGAGAAACAACTGCCTGCTGCGGCTCGCCGGCTGCAGGCGTCTCCATGGCGACGCTGGTGGTCCCTCCAACCTCGCCGAGCCGCCGCCTCTTTGGCTCCGCGGGCTGCCTGAAAGGAAGACAAGTTGAAAATCCTTCAAAGGGGGGAATTCTTAAAGTGAAATATTGAGGAAGAAGGAGAAGTCGAGGGCTTACTCGCCAGCCATCACCCACACCCTCTTTTTCGCCTTGGGAGGCTGGATGAGGTCTGCTCCGGTCTCCTCCCGGGCCGCTCCTGTCTCCTCGCGAGGGATGCCTCCCGCGGTTGCGGCCCTCCTGTCGTGGACCGCCTTGGAGCGGGGCTCGCAGCGCCCTCTTCCGCCGCTGCTCGTCTCCTCCTCCTCGGCGCGCTGGGAGCGGACGATGCGGAAGGCGTCCTCCTCGTCGCCGGAGGAGAGCACCTGGAGGTCCACTTCGACGTGGGCGCTCCTCGAGGATCCGGCGCCCTCGCCGACGGGGTCAGCGCCCCTTGAAGCCTCGGCCTCGCCAAGGGGGTCCTCGCTTCTCGAGGCCTCCTCCTCGGCGGACTCGGCCTCCTCAGCCTCAGGAGCCTCATCCACGTACTCCGGCTCCGCCGCCCACAGGTTATGGCGAGGCCCGCTGTGGCCCGCGGGCACGATTCCCCATTCGTCGAAGGTGGGCATATGCGAGCGCTGCTCCTCTATGCTCTCCTCGGCGAAGACGATGAGCGGCTTGGCCGCCTCTTTCTTGGCGGACGGGATCTCCGGCGATGTGAAGAGAACATTCATAATCTGGCGGAGCACATCAGGCTCGAAGCCGTCCCTGCTTAGCCGCATGGCGTCGTCCTTGCCGTCGTATCGCCACACCGGCTCGGCGTGCTGTTGGAGGGGGGCGATGCGGCGCCTGGTGAAGTCCTTTGCCACCATTTGGCCGGTGACCCCTGCGTCGCGGATGTGACGGATGTACACGTACACCGCGTCAAGCTTCGAGCCCCTGAAGTCCGCGCTCGCCCAGCGCGCCCATTTCCTCGGCGGCGCCTCGGGCACCTCCAGGAGAGGGTTGGTGGTCTTGGCGTCGACGAAGAGCCACTTCTCGCGGAACTTGTCGACCTTTTTCATCACCTTGGTGACGGCGACCTCGCCAAGCCAGGCGATGGGGATGTAGTTGTCGCTCCGGGCGTCGACGATGCGAAAAGAGACGCATCCGAGCCGCTCGCCCTTGGCGGAGTTCCGAAGAGAATAGAAACTGCGGAAGAGCGCCACCGAGGGGCGGATGCCGACGTAGGCCTCGCAGAAGTGGGCGAAGATGGCAAGGATGAGGATGGAGTTGGGATGAAGATGAAGGAGTTGAATCTGGTACGTCTCCAAGATCGCCAGGAGGAAATCAGAGAATGGTGGTACCAGGCCGGCGTAGAGAGTATGAAGAAAGATGGGGTAGAAGGTGTCGGTGAGCCTGCTACCGGCCGGCCTCAGTTCGGTGGCGCCGTGCTCGTTGGTCTTCGCCGCCGCCAGGTGGCGCACCGTCGCTATCGTCGCAGCGGTGACGCGCGTCTTCGGCAGCGCTCCCTCGAGCGCAGCAGTGCGCGCCATCGCCGCGGACGTGCCCGCCCGCGCCGTCGCCGCCGACGAGCTCGCCTGCGCGGTGGCCTTGCCCTTCAAATCGGCGGCTGCTCTCTTGGGTGCCATTGGTCGCCGGAGAAGAAGAAGAGTGCTCTGGAGATTGGAGTTCTCTGGAGAGTTTGGAGGCGTGGGGAGAAGTGTGCGGAGGAGTTACGGGAGAAGTAATGGGCGCCGCCTGCGCGCCCAGGCTTTATTGACCAGCACTCGAGTCGTGGCGGGCCCCACCACGTCGCCCGTTGGAGCCGAGGAGGTCGTGGCCGCGGGTGCAACCGCTGCATGACACGTGTCGCGGCCCTGCCAGGCATCTTTGGCCCCTCGACGCTTCGCCTTCGTCCATGGGCCTCGGCGTGCCCATCACGGGCCCGGGGGCTACTGTAAGGGGTGTCTCCAAGGTATCGTGTAAGGGGCTGAACACGGAGTCAAACACTCCACAACGTGCTCCGGCGACGGTGTTCGTCAGGCTCGCTGCGGACGACACTGCAGAGATTGACACAAGGTATTACCCAGGTTCAGGGCCCTCTTGTGGAGGTAAAACCCCTACGTCCTGCTATGGTGTATTGCACTGCTTGGAGAGTTTTTACAGTACAAGGAGAGCTTGTCGAGCTCTGGGTGGCTAACAATGGCTACTTGCTAGTCTTCAGATCTAGGGTTTTTGACTCTGGAATCTTGGAACCCCTTGCACAAGCGTGCCTCCCCTCCTTTTATAGGCGCCCTGGGCCTCTTCTGCCCAAACATTTGGGCGGGAAGGGCTACCACATGGCGACGAAGGAGGAGGCGCGGTGCACCGTAAAGGTGAGGTCTACCATAAAGGTAAAGATCGTGGACGCGGTCCACGGCAGGGGAACGGCGTCACCAAAGCTGAAAAGGGGCACCGACCAGCTGGACGGTGGGCTGGCGCTTGCCGAGGTGGGAGGTGACCCACGGTGACGTCGTCCTTGGAGCGTAGCTGCAGACTGTTCCCTTGTCACCAAAGGGGCAATACTCGTTGTCCGCTTTGCTTGGCTCCGCTTTGTTGACTGCTTTATACATGGAAACGGCAACTGCGGCGTTGTCGTCATCGCGCGTAGGCACGCGCGTCACTCTGCGCATGGCGCAGAGTCCATGTGCGCTCTGCCGCGGGGGCAGAGATGGCTTCACGAGGAGGGCGCTTCGCGAGGCGAAAAGCCTCGCCAAGCCCTTCAGCTTGGTCCTTGGTAGAAATGCGGGCGGCGTCGGAGACGCCTTGTCGAAGAGCGATCCCTCGCTGAGGGAAAGAACCCTTGGTGAGGAGAGAAAACCCTTCACGAGGGGAGAAAACCTCACGAAGCTCGCCAGGCTTGGAGAGCCTGGTCCTTAGCGAAAATCATCCAAAGAGTCTTGTGGGCCCTGGCAGGCCGGCCCGTGGTACCCTGGTTTCCACTGTGCCGACAACCAGCTGCGTAATATAGAAGAAACAATTAAGCGGCAGCAGGATCAAATGAAGCGGCAGCAGGATCAAATTAACGAACTTAGCCAGCAAGGCACTGCCGGCCTATCTCAGCAGCACGTTGTAGAAGCTGCAGTCGATGCTACCGACCCATCATATCGGAAAAGCAGCGTGGCTTCGAGCATGGTCCCGGCACGTGATGATGATGCACTGACGACGGATGCTCTTCGTCGCTACCCAGTGGATGATATCATGGAGAGCACACCTTGTGAGCTACATGTGAAAGTGTTCAACATAACCATGAAGGTGGCGGTCGGCCATGCCGTACCAATTGGACCTACACCAACTTTCCATTGCTCCCCGGTTCCTCATGGCTACGCTATTGTCGGGGTCGATGAAGTTACTAAAGGATTTGAGGAGCTGAAGCTGGAACACCCTGCAGGTGAAGATGGGGAGGTGGTTGAACTTGGAGAAGCCAAGAAAGGGACTATTCTATGGCCAAAGGAATTCATCGTGCTTCCAAACTGGCTGCCTCCGCCGCCTCACCACTCTCCACCGCCTCCGCCGCCTCACCACTCTCCACCGCCTCCGCCGCCTCACCACTCTCCACCGCCGCCGCCTCACCACTCTCCACCGCCTCAGGCGCCGTCTCCGCCGCCTCACCACTCTCCACCGCCGCCGCCTCAGGCGCCGTCTCCGCCGCCTCACCACTCTCCACCGCCGCCGCCTCAGGCGCCGTCTCCGCCGCCTCACCAGTCTCCAGAGCAGCCGTCTTCGCCGCCGCGTCAGTCGTCTCCGCCGCCGCGTAAGTCTTCTCCGGCGCCACGTGTGGGTACTCTGGGGTTTGATAAAAACCGATCACCGAAACGTTCAAGGTCACCCCTCCCAAAAGTACCTCATAAGAATCTTGCCAAGAGACCTTATGACTATACGGTGGAGGGAAATAAGGCGATCGCAAAAGGGGAAACGGATAAGTGGTTTGCTAACTTGAAGGCAAAGAAGGCGAAAGCAACAGAGTTCCCCGACACCCCAGAAGAACATGCCGCTGTCGTGAAAATGCTGAAAAATCTAGCCCAACCCCCGCCAAAGCTGACACCAGACTATGACCGCTCTATTCTCAAGTCGGTTCGGGCAAATAAACAGCGGTCGAAGAGTATTAGTGCAAGCCGGAAGACAGTTCCCCAGCTAGGAGAACAGCAAAAACAATCGTGCCCCCCGCTCAAAGTGTTTTCCGATACCAAGGTGGGGTCGAGCAAACCTGCAGTCGGCATCGATCCTGAGTTTGTTGCAATGTACGGAGAAGCAGCCGCTGCTCACGGCTTGTCTATTGCTCAGTACTTAGACCAATTACAATTCCACGAAGAAATAGTTCCAAAATACCAATACCGGCACGGGCATCCTCTCGTCAAATCTCATGTCAAAGATCTACCAACAAAAATGCGAAGATTACATAGTTGGTACATGGCAGCCTCAAAGAAAGGGGAAAATTGGATCTACGTGGGATATAAGAACGAGCATTACGGGCATGGAGATGACCACGTAATGATTGAATTTTGTGAATTATTTCAGTTATACCAACAAGAAGCCCTTGACAAAGCTATCATCAGCGCCTATTGTCTGTAAGTATTATTTTTGTAGTTAAGTCTCTACCTAGCTCACCTCGTTCATTGCATTTATAATTATCTTACTTATCACTATATTAATTATTCAGAATGAAGATTCTCGAATGCAAAAGAGGACAAATCTATGATATTGGGTTCGTTGATCCAAATACCGTTCATGAAAAAAGTCTCCTTGATTTTTACGACCAAACCGAGAATAACTTGGTAAATGCGTTACGGTTCAACGAAGTCAAAAGAGAAATATTATTTCCTTACAACTTCAAGTAAGTGTTACTGTCTTCTACATATTTTATTTCGCTTAATTTCTCGATGTTAAGTGTATAATTGATGACTTATGCATGCGCAGCTTCCACTTTATTCTGCTAATCATTATGCCTGACAAAGGAGTAGTACAAGTCATGGACTCCTTACATAAACCCCTTAAGAAGTGGGCGGACATGCAGGAATGCCTCCAGAGGTAATTTCAATCATTATGGCATTATCGGCAACTTTCCGTTCATTTACTGATAGCAAGTAATTAATATATAACTCCTTTATTCATTTTCTTTGCCGGGCAGGGCTTGGAAACGATTCACCGCCAGGGCTAGGGGTGAATGGGCGAAGGAGCTTACATTTAAACCAATAAATGTAAGTAGTACTATCTAGATCCGCGCATCTCTTTGATTCTAGTTCAATACCATTACCATTCTTCATTATTATTTTGATTGAACTCTGTTCCCGTAAAGTGTTTGAGCCAGGGAAGTGGGAATCATTTATGTGGATACTACGTCTGCGAGTTCATTCGTCAGATGTGCTGTGAGAAGGGCAGAAAATTAGAACAACTTCAAGTGCATATGCAGTATTCATAATCTTAGTTTATTGCCATCAATTCTGTTTACTTTCATTCATATATATTGACCCTTTTTTAATTAGATCGAACGGTTGCGGGATGGCCTTCTACCACACGATCGCATACGAGCAATTCAAGAGGAATTTGCCGGATTCTTACTTGCAGAGGTCCTAGATCCGAAAGGAGAATACTACTGTAAGGTTGAAATTAAATAGGGAGAGTGTAAAAGAGATGTATATATGTAGGACGACGAATGAGATGTGTGTAATATATATATTCGTGGCGATGATGTGTAATAGTGGTTCCTCTTATTTAACTAGTAGTGCCATTTTTGTAGTTCTAAGAAATATTTAATTTAAGTTTTTTAAACATGCATGCATTTTTCATAATCAAATAGGTCTTATTTTTCTGAACATTTTGGTATTTTATTCATATTTTTATGAATTATAGAATAATCATTATTTATTTTATAAATTTAAACAATTTTCTGAAATTTTTGGAAAAAGTAATATCTGACGGGACAATAGTCCCGGTTCGTATTACGAACCGGGACGGAAGCCCTGGGGCTTTCGTCCCGGTTCGTAATACGAACCGGGACGAAAGCCTTCGCCCCTGCTGCCTGTGGCCGGGCCACGTGCCCCCCCATTCGTCCCGGTTGGTGTCCCAACCGGGACGAGCATTCGTCCCGATTGAATTGTCCCGGTTGGGGAACCGGGACCAATGGCCCAAACCAACCGGGACAAAAGGCTATTTTTCTACTAGTGTGGTCTTCTTGGAAGCTACGATCTGTATACTTTTCGGATGTTCCTAGTCGATGCTTTTAATACATACAATAATTCATTATGATGCAGAGGCTGAGACTTTGCTCCCATTTCGAAAAAAAACAGTAATTTGGTCAGCCTTCTGCCCACCGCATAATAGTACAGGAAACTTCCTCTGAACAAAGGGAGTGAAAAATTGCAGTATGTATGAGAAAGGATAGATGGATTGTGCCGTGACCTCTAGGGCCGGCGTAGCTCTCAATATATAGCACAACATACAGAGTTTACAGGTTGTTAGGATTACAGAGATCTAACTACCTAGAGAGCTATCTGAAATACAATTGGTTAGCTACAAAGATAAGGATCGTATACCGCTCCTAACCAACTCCTTTTAACAGCCTCTCTCGATCCAAACGGGTGCTAACCAATTANTAGTTGATGCTTAATAAAAGTTACTTTATGTTAATGTTCCTCTTTCACCATACTTGCAAAGATGTGAAGGCCTCTAACTACAAGGTGAAGGGAAGGTGAAAATTCTTGGTGAGCTGCATATACTTGCCACAATGAAGCTGATATGCATATTCTTAGGTACACAAATTAGCAGCTTGCCAAACGCCTGTTGATTCAAGGCATCGAGCTGATTAAAAGCATGATACTGTAGTTTGCCAGTCTACAAGATCTGATGGTATATTACTTCTTTCTTAATATGATGCACCAGCCCGCCAATTTAATATATTATTCCACACGGTGATATTCTGGTCTTGCTAGCAGATGCTTCTTGATTAGTGGACAAAGCAACGAAAGTGATTTACTTTCCTGTAAATTAGTCATTTCGTGAGTTACTAGCAACCTTATAGGATTAGGATATGTTTAGTTAAACTCTTACGTCCTTTGCGCATGAATTAACTGAAAAAACGTATGGAGTATTATTTTTGAATGCGTGAAGTATGTAGAGAACATGCCTTCAATTTGATCCCCTATGTGAATCAAATTTCAAAATCGATTCTAGGGTGTGTCTTCATTAGATGTACTTCCATTCTTTGTTCAATTAAGAATGCTTTAGATGATAACTCAAACAATGCCAATGACTAACTTTTATTTTTTTTTGCAGTCATTAGGTTACAAATTATTTGACGAGATCAGTTTGAGCGCTACCTTAATTGGTTCAGATAATTCATGAATAGGTTTGCTTTCTTCTTTGTCATGTATGTGGGTTACAGACTCTGGGCTAACCATGCACGTGTTAGATTCTTTTCTTTAATTGTCTCGGGCTGAACGGGTATATTATTTATGCTTCAGATTTTGCAGTTTTATGCAGGTTATGGTCCACGTTCTGTTGAGCTTTGCTCTGCTGATAACCACAGTTCTCTTCTTCTTTTATATTTGCTTGGCTATCAGATGTAGGTATGAGCAAATAAAATTGCCTAGAGAGAACTAAATCAATAGTTAAAAGAGAGTGTAAATCAATGATATTCCACCTCCTGACTGACCTATGATGCCTATTATGCACATGCAAGAGCTGAAACGACTGCTACAACTATTTCCATCAATAAATTTCGGCATGGCGCTGACATCTGTAGAGTTGGTAATATGATCTTTGCTATAAAGGTTTCTTGGATTAGTTATGTACTATCCTTCTATTGGATTTTACTTAGATGCAAGCATACAAAATCCAGTGCATAAGTTGGTATCAAATCAATAGCATTCCAAAAAAAACTTCTATTTGTAAACGTTGTATTACATTATACCTAACATGGTTTGATTTGACGGATAGGTTTAAATTCCTCATCTTTTTTATCGGAACAATGCAATATCCTAAGAGGTCACATATGTAGGGAAATGTGGTCACGACATCTCATGGCATGAGCTTTTGAATCAAAAACATTACGCCATTAGTTGAAACTCACTCAATTCGAAAGCTGTGTTCTCTGATATTGTAAGTAAGATCGGGTTGTTTCTACTAATAAGCAGGGATTCCTACGAATTTACTTGAAATGTTTTGTTATTATTTACATGTTATTTTTAGTTTATATTTGCAGGCAATAATAATGTTATTTTATAACCATTTTACGTTCTGTATTCCAAATGATTTATCTTCTTTTTTATTTACCATTTTCATTTGAGGCTTGGGTGGAAAAAAGAACAGAGTCTTCTGTCAGGTTGTTTGAGCATCTTCCATCAGGTAATTGAGCATAGTATATTAGCTTATGTTAGTTCCTAATTCATGGTTTCCTATTAGTGATGTACTGTTTGGTTTGAAGGTTGTTTGTAATTTTGATGATTTGCCACTTATTTCGATAAAAAATGGGATAACCAAATTGGACCCGAACTTACTTAGAATTAGCGCTTCGTCACCTTCCTATTTGTGAAAATTTGTGTGTGATTTTCGTGTTCTGTTACGAATTTTTAGGTGAACCGTGTTTAGTAGGACTGAAGTTAGTGATGTTGCTAAAATCATAGTGCATGTTAGACTCATTATTTATTCACTATTTGGTTACCTTTCTTGCTTCATTTGTTACATGCCATGTGAATTACTAAAAAAATAACAGTAAGAACTTAGTATGATTTAATGTTTCAAGCATGATTAAATAAATTGGTTCTTTAATGATAGTTTAGTTAAATCCATATGGAAAATTCACTTCCATGATAAACTATTAATTTGAGGAAGCAACAAGATTTTGTCCATATCTTAACATTTTGTATTTGAAATATGGAAATTAAGTTCTCGCAGCTGACAGACAATTTCTACATTATCCATCAACTTTTGACTTGCACTTTAGATAAGTGTTCTTCGCACCTTCTTTGTCCATGCATATTTGCATTGATCAACCATATTTTATCAGTATCCAAGGGCTTTCAACTATTCTTAGAACTCAAAATGTTGTACTTGACTTGGATATGATGATTACATTAGTATGAATATACATCATACTGAAACTCTACCATCAGGTCCCATGATTTCTGAATTTCATTACTACTTCTCATTGTTGTTTTAATCCTAGAATATATCACTGGAATATTATACTTTAGCACCTCATTTCCTTTTGCAGATTCAGCTTTTTTGAGCATGGAATTACCGACAGATAAAATGTTCTACATTCAGATCTCAACATAGCATTTACACGATGGAAGATATTGAGGTCAGTCGAGAAGTGGATTTTTAATGCTGCTATAAAGACAAGGTACTGATAGTGGGATATATCGATGAGGATGTTGATATGCAAAAAATGTATTATATTTCTCATGTGAGTGGGGCTCGAGTTCTATAATACAAACATGTAATTGATATATTTCTCATGGTAATTTTATAGTTTTCCATGTTTGTAATTGTTGACAGTGCTATCTAAATTAGTGGTATCAATATTTTCTTATGCATGATTAACAAGAAAAAAAACTAGCCCGTGCGCATGCACGGGTTGATGACTAGTATATATAATTTAAATACAAGTTACCGCAAGGAGGAAGCATTGGATATGAGATAAAGCAATATATATTCCAATTGACTTGGCTTGAGGAAATATAACAATGAAAATCCCTTAATTCTTCAAAAGTAGCCAAGTCTCCAATGTCCTCCAACACAACCTATTGATCAAGTTTGAGCTTGTTGGTCCCCAACCAAGTTGGGTCCTAAGAGGTTAGTCACAATAGGCTTGGCAACCCAAATGGTTCTTTTCTTGACACCACTTTGAGTACCAATATATTTGGCAAACACATTGCCAACTCTATCCTTCCCAAGAGAATAAACATCATCAATTATGATAGGGTTGGATGAGGTACCGTTTGTCGTGGTGGTGTCATGGCAGATGCCATATAGGCNTGGCACTTGGCATCTTGTCAATAGGTTAGTCCGACAAAATGCATAAAAATGACATAAATGACAGTAAAACATGTGACAATATCACAATACTAGCATGGATCACTCAAAAATTATAGATACGTTTGAGACGTATCAGCATCCCCAAGCTTAATTCCTACTCATCCTCGAGTAGGTAAGTGATAACAAATAATTTTTGATGAGACATGCAACCAACACAATCTTGATCAAGATAGTAATGCAAAACACATGAAGTGAATAAGGTGATCCAAAACAATTGTCTATAGTTGACATTAAGCAAACAATGATTAACAAACGCTAGCTAACAAATGCTAGAAACTTTTCATGAATAAGTGCGTTGGAGACATGGAACCATACATAAGGTTTAGAAAGAAGAATTGCGAATTATGTCTCCAATGTAAATTATCAATCATTCTTCAAAGCATCTAATTAGTCATTCATGAAAATAGCCAAGCTCAAGTCAGGTGTCCTAATCCATCTACTTCACAAATTAACTGTTTAGAAGTCTACTCAACTAGTGCAAGTAAGAAGTGGCTTTGGCACCATGATGTTATGGCAAAGAGAACAATGATGGAGGTTTGGAAGGTCAAAAAGAAAGGCTCAAACAGTGGAGAAAGTAACCACAAGACAGAAGGAAGTCCCGTAGTTGACACTGCATGAGGAGTAGTGATTGCCATGCAACGGATGCACATAGAGCTATAAGTGTATGAAAGCTCTCCAATGGAACTAGTGGGGGTGCATCCAACTTGCTTGCTCATGAAGACCTAGAGCTCACTTGAGGAGGCTCATCCTTGGAATATACAAGCCAAGTTCTATAACGTTAGTTCCCCACATAGTTATACAAATGAAACATGAAAACTCTCTATAATGAAGTGTAGGTGCTAACTAGCACAAGTGTGGAATAAAGGATAGTAGTGCTGCCCCCTCTCTCTTTTATATTTCTTTTTTTATTGTGGCCTTCGTGGCTCTTTTAAATTTTTCTTATTGGTCTCTTTTGGACTCTTTTATGTGGCCACTTTGGACTCTTTTCAATATGCTCACAGGTAGGGGCAACACTCTATTTTTACAAGATGATCATCACACTTTTGGTACTCATAACTCATAAGACTAATACATAATGTATAAAAGAAGATATGCATGATCGAGCGTAGTGTGGAAAAAATGTAGAACATGTGGCAAGCCACGCTGCACAGTAACTCAATGATCAAGCAAACTATATGGTAATGAAGAACGACATCAAGTCATGTAATGTAATGATGGATGTTGCATGGCAATGTATCTCGGAACGGCTATGGAAATGCCGTGATAGATAGGTATGGTGGCCGTTTTGAGGAAGATAGTTGGCTTATGTGTAGGAGAACAGGATGAAGTTCTCCCACAGAGTTGGATGTGCTCGCGAAGTATGCACCAATCTCAATGTGAGAGAGGGCATTGCGCAGCACCGAAGAGGCTAGCAAAATATGGAAGTGGAAGTGCCAAAAACCAAAACTCTGATGGGGTCGCAGCATGGAAAACAAAAAATTTCTACGCGGCAAAGCGGAATAAACCCCAAGGATTTAGATCTACAAGATGAAGATAGCGAAGATGAGATCCAATCTCTTACCCTCGAAGATCAACAAACGCGTTTTGTCGGTGCAGGGGTTGGCTAGTCGATCCCCGCAACTAGACTCGTCTAGTCGCGAGGAGATGTATTATCCTCGAGATCCAACCGGTGAAGTGCAGCAACGGGCAGCACCTCCGCGGCGTCCACACGTACAGCTCGATGAAGACGTCGACTCCTTGATCCCGCAAGCGAGAAGACGTGGCCTTGATGATCTCAGCAGCACGACGGTAGTGCCGGTGATGATGACGATCTCCGCGAGCAGGGCTTCGCCAAGCCAAGCAAGAGGAGAGGGAGAGGAGCTAGGTGGCGCAGCCCCTAGGGCAAGGGGGTGCGGCTAGGTGTGGAGGTGAGGCGGTGGCAGCCCTCCGGGAGAGGAGGGGTGCAGCTAGGGTTGAGGGAGAGAGGGGGGTGCGGCAAGGGGGGCAGCCTCCAAAGGGTGTTACGCCTCCCCCCCCTCCCCTCCTTATATAGGTGGCCGGCTAGGTCAAGGGGAGGGGGCCGGCCGGCCCCTCCTTGCTTGCCCCCAAGTTGGAGTCCAACAAGGACTCCTCCTTGGGCCCCTTTCCTAAAGGGGTGAGAGCCCACCTCCTAGTCCAACTAGGAGTGGGACTCCCCTCCTTGTGCCGCACCAGCCCATGTGGGCTTAGGTGGTGCGCACCACCTAGGTGGTGGCAGCACCCCTTTGCACCATGTGGGCCCCATACAAAATATGGTCCCACTTCTAGACCCTTCTAGAACACTCCGGAACCTTCCGGTACCCTTTAAATAATTTCCGGAACTTTTCCGAAACCTCCGGAAACCACTTTCCATATATGAATCTTATTCTCCGGACTCCTCCGGAACCTCTCGTGACGTCCGGGATCCCATCCGAGACTCCGAATCACCATTCGTTCACTTCATCATTTAATTCATCGCAAAACCTAATTTCATCGGAACGTTAAGTGTGTGACCCTACGGGTTCGAGAATGCATAGACATGATCATATCAATAATTAATAGCGGGACCGAGATGTCCATATTAATTCCTATACACTCAACGAAAACATTTTCTCGATTGAACCACGATGCCGGAGATTCAATTAATCTCATATACGATTCCCTTTGTCTCACGATATTTTACTTGCCCGAGATATAATCGTTGACATCCCCATGTCTAGTTTAATCTCGTTACCGACAAGTTCTCTTTACTCGTCCATAATATAGGATCCCGGTGATTACAACCTAATCACATGTCTGCAGACTTTTGATGCTATATTACCGAGAAGGCCTGGAGATATCTTCTCCGTCACATGGAGGGACAAATTCCACTCTCGATTCATATCACCCAACAACCCACCATCGGAGATACCTGAAAGCCACCTTTATAATCACCCAGTTACGAAGTGACGTTTGATGTCCACAAAGTATTCCTCCGGTGAACGGGAGTGATATAATCTCATGGTCTAAGGAAACTATATTTGGCATATTAAAAGTGTTGACAACAAAACTTTTGTGACACGATTAATTGCAACTCTTTTTGGGTCATGTCCATCACACCATTACTCCTAATGATATGACTCCGTTATCAAGTGACTATAACAAGTCCATAGTTAGGAAACTCTAACTATCTCTTGATCAACGAACTAGTCCTGTAGAGGCTTACTAGGGACTCCGGGTGTTTATATTCCACACATGTATTATGTTTCCATTTAATACAATTATAGCATGGATAATAAACTATTATCATAAACGTGAATATGCTTAATAAACCATTTTATTATTGCCTCTAGGGCATATTCCCAACAGTCTCCCACTTGCACTAGAGTCAATAATCTAGTTTACATTTCCTCGATCCAACACCCATGGAGTCTCACTCATGAAGTCTCAGTGCTGATCATGTTTGCTTGTGGAAGAGGTTCTGTCCGTGCTCTGTACTTTACAGCTCTTTATGTCCTTTGCAAAATTGTAACTGTCACCTAATTTGACATTACTTTATCATCACATGATAAACTTCCTATCATCCCATGATAAAACCATTATCATATAATGCATATAATATGTTTGGTTATAGAGTGAGATAATCATATCCTTTCATGCCCATATGTATGATTAGTCAATTGGACTTTCTCATAACACATGCATCTGGAACTCACTCAATCTTGAAATAACTTTCTCAAACCAAAAATTATATCTTATTTCAATCCTTGAATTAATCATATACTCCTATATGTTGTTGACTTAACAAATCAACAGTGAGCCTTGTCACTTTGATATTTCCGATCATGCTTTCGCTGTGCTACTCCGATATTAAGAGATTCCTAATTTAGTCTGGCTTTATGACTTCAACCAAGTCCACCATTTTCTAAATTTCATCTCAATCTCATGAAAAATGACTCCTCATTCAACATGTTCTTACAATTAAGAACTTGGGTCACATATCGTCATATACAAACACATGGTTCTTATATGTTGAGATCTATGAACAATTCATATTGAATTCCAACATATCCTCCAACCATCAATTTTGTACTGAGTTCTCTAGCTCAATGCTTCACCTATATATCACAATCAGATGAACCATTCTTCTCTTGTTTCATTTTGAACTCCTTCAAAAATATTTAGGTTAAACATCTGACTCTAATGTTTATCAAACTTATCTATCCTCCATAGATACATTCATCTACATGAATATTTGACGTTCAAACTAACTTCATAAGTTATGCATTAGTCCATGACAACATTTACAACATTTATGAAATCTCCATTTCATTCAAACACTATGTTGTAAACTCCCACTCAAATATACCTCATACACATATTAAATTGTGAAGCCACTTTGGCTCCCACTCAGAAATATGTTATCTTTATATTTGACCATGATTAACTAGTTTCCACTCAAACATATGTCACCACATATTTTGATTATGGAAATTAATTTCTGCTCTAACTTAATATATGTCACCACATATCTTAATTAGATCTCACTCAGTTTCTTATGCACTTTCTCGACACTTTGGACTCCTCCAAAACCTCTTAACTCTTAAGATTCGAGAACTCATATACGAAACACCAGCACTTAGCTAGCTTTAAGTTTTATTTATTCCACGCAAACTCTTTTGCCAAATAAATATGTGAAACATTCTTTTCACAAAATCAAGTAACAATTACTTTATGATTTAAACTTAAAGTAGAATGACTCTTAGTCACTTTCGTATTTAAAGTTTCTATTTCTTCTTTTGTAGTTTTGCAGGTATGTCTTGTTTCCAAAAACACGACAAGTAAATCATGAATATTATTTTGCAACTTTTGACAAAATTCATATTCTTGAAACCTACATCTCTTTAGACAAGCTAAACCATAATTCAATGATCACCATCATCAAAAACTTTTATGTGTCAAGTTTTATCCAACATAGCACTTTACAAATGTGCCACTTGATACATAAACATGCAAGGTTTAAGCTTTCTAAACTTATTCCAACAAATCTTTTATCCATGAAACTATTTCACGATAAAACCACTAAAATACATAACACAACCAAACACATTGGTTTGTTCCTTTTAGTCTCATATTGTGGAATCTCTATTCATAATCTTATATGAATATTCTACAAAACTTCATTTGCTTTGGCTTTTAATTATCTCATAATTATGGAACCACTATTTCACATAACTCATATGCGAAATGCAAATCATTAAATAGATCCTTTATTTAAAAACAGAGTGTTATCAAAATAAATCTAAATGATACTAATGAAACCTTAAAACTAAGACCCTTCTTTATAACCACATAATATCAAATACAATGTGACTACAATACTTTAGGTTTATCAAAACACTTTTGAACAATCTCTAAATATTGTAATTTGTGATAACACTTGTCACAAGTCACCATACTAAACAATAACTCAAATATTTTGTCTCTTTTGATCAAATCGAAAAGACTCAATTATCTTGTTAACTTAACATCCTCTACTTCCAAAATCTCATCATGAAATGAATAAATACTCCTATTCACTCATCCATGATAAAACAATGATGTCTTTTATTTACTGAAAAATACAACCAACACTTGTGTTTATTTTCAGCAACTCATGGCATTTTCAGAAAATGGCATTTTTAATCACACTACTTAGTGATGCGCATCAAGATGCTCTTCAGCACTAATAGTACAATTAAAACAACTCTCATCATTAAGTATTGGATATTTTAGCATGTCTTTATTTTATAAGTGTTTAACTAATTATCGTTTAAATCTAGCAAAGGACAATAATCTCATAATCGAAACGTGATCTCCAAAAAGGATTACTCATGAAAATAGAACAACCACTTGTCTTTAACATGAATGACCGTCTCACAAACCGAGACACACTAATTTAAGATCACACTCAATTCGATTACAAAACTCATTCAAATCCTCTAATTTAAAACGATAAATGTAGAAGTGAAATGACGCCAGCATAACTCCTTGATTGCCATCTCCCGCGAAATCCACTCAGTCCCTCCATGCACTTCTCAAACGGCAGGCCCTGTTTTCATAAAACAGCATAAGTATCAAATACTTAGCTCACCATAAGTGTAAATGGGACATTTAAACATTTATAACTAGTATATCAAAATATACCTTCTGCGTTGACTACTTCTCCTGCTATGGGTTCCAATTTAACTTGACGCAGCTGGGAAATAAACTCACAGAAAGTGATCGAATCCCTTCCCATGATATAGTTCCTCACATAGTCCTTATAGCTGGGGGGAAGCGAGCGCAGCACCCCATCTATTGCCATCTCGTCAGTTATTTCATGGTTCCAAACATCCACCATAGTATAATACAGCCGGTGCATCTTACTTAGGTGCTGTTCCAAGCAAGTGTTTTCTTCCATCTTAGTTGAAAGAAATTCATCCAGGCATTCAAACCTTGCAACTCTAACTTGTGCTATGAACCTTTGTTTCAGCTCACCGACAATCTCCATTGCGCTCAAGTTTCCAAATTGCCTACCAAGGTTAGAATCCATGAAGGTGCATATCAGCCACTCGACTCTCAAGTAGGTGGTCTTTTGATCGTACCACTCCATATACCCTTCGTAGTCAACAGTAACATCAGGGCGTTTTTCTAAAGCTTCATCTATCACGTAGAGCTCATCATTGGCGAAAAGGGCTTCTCTCAGACGCATGTACCATTCAGCAAAGTTTGACCCATCGAGACGCAGCTCCTCAGCTAGAAACATACTACTGTAGTCTCCCATGATCTACAAGGATTTTGCAAAGACATCTTTAGGACACTTGTTTATGATAATTTTAGTTCAATTTAATCAAATTAACGAACTCCCACTAAACTCAACATCTCTCCGGTTGATTAGTGACACACGATCCAAATCCACTACACCACCACCGATCATCACGTGAGATGATGTAGTTTCAATGGTGAACAACTCAGTGTTGATCATATCATTTATATGACTCGTGTTTAACCTTTCGGTTCCGTGTTCCCGAGGCCATGTCTGTACATGCTAGGCTCGTCAAGACAACCGTAGTATTTCCGCATGTGCAAACTGGCTTGCACCCGTTGTATGTGAACGTTGAATCTATCACACCCGATCATCACGTGATGCTTCGAAACGACGAACTTTCGCAACGGCGCATACTAGGGGAGAACACTTAATTATCTTGATATTAACATGAGAGATCACCTTATCATGCTACCGTCGCGATCACATCTAAGCATAACAATAAGGTGCATAAAAGGGATTAACATCACATGCAATTCATAATTGTGATATGATATGGCCTTTCTTCATATGCTCTTAGATCTCCATCTTCAAAGCACCGGCAAGATCTCCATCTCCGGCATGATCTCCATCATCTTGGCGCCATCACCATGGTTGTCCACCAATTATTGCAACTACAACTAATGCTACTCTTAGCAATAAAGTAAAGCAATTACATGGTGATTCATTGACACGCAGGTCACATAAAATAATAGACAACCATATGGCTCCTGCCGGTTGCCGTACTCGTCGACTTGCAAGTCGCGAAATATTACAAACATGATCATTGCATACATTATCACAAATCACATTGGCCATATCACATCACTTGACCCCCTCTGCAAAAACAAGTTAGACGCCTCTACTTTGTTTATGCAAATTTTACGTGGCTTGGGTCAACGAGATAGAACCGTTCTAATCTACGCAAAACCACAACGGTGATATAATAGTTGCTTATTTACTCATCCTTTTGAAAGGCCTTCCATTGAAAATTGCATCCTCACTAAAGCAAGAGAAACAGACACCCGCCAGCCACTTATGCAAAACAAGTTGCATGTCAGTCGTGGAACCGGTCTCTCGTGCGTGGACGAGTAAGGTTGGTCCGGGCCGCTTCAATCTCACAATACCGCAAAGATGCAAAGTGCACGCGAGAAGGTAGCAACATAAAATATCAACGCCCACAACTCCTTGTGTTCTAATCGCATCAACACCTACGAATAAACCTGGCTCTGATACCACTGATGGGGTCGCAGCATGGAAAACAAAAAATTTCTACGCGGCAAAGCGGAATAAACCCCAAGGATCTAGATCTACAAGATGAAGATAGCGAAGATGAGATCCAATCTCTTACCCTCGAAGATCAACAAACGCGTTTTGTCGGTGCAGGGGTTGGCTAGTCGATCCCCGCAACTAGACTCGTCTAGTCGTGAGGAGATGTATTATCCTCGAGATCCAATCCGGTGAAGTGCAGCAACGGGCAGCACCTCCGCGGCGTCCACACGTACAGCTCGATGAAGACGTCGACTCCTTGATCCCGCAAGCGAGAAGACGTGGCCTTGATGATCTCAGCAGCACGACGGTAGTGCCGGTGATGATGACGATCTCCGCGAGCAGGGCTTCGCCAAGCCAAGCAAGAGGAGAGGGAGAGGAGCTAGGTGGCGCAGCCCCTAGGGCAAGGGGGTGCGGCTAGGTGTGGAGGTGAGGCGGCGGCAGCCCTCCGGGAGAGGAGGGGTGCGGCTAGGGTTGAGGGAGAGAGGGGGGTGCGGCAAGGGGGGCAGCCTCCAAAGGGTGTTACGCCTCCCCCCCCTCCCCTCCTTATATAGGTGGCCGGCTAGGTCAAGGGGAGGGGGCCGGCCGGCCCCTCCTTGCTTGCCCCCCAAGTTGGAGTCCAACAAGGACTCCTCCTTGGGCCCCTTTCCTAAAGGGGTGAGAGCCCACCTCCTAGTCCAACTAGGAGTGGGACTCCCCTCCTTGTGCCGCACCAGCCCATGTGGGCTTAGGTGGTGCGCACCACCTAGGTGGTGGCAGCACCCCTTTGCACCATGTGGGCCCCATACAAAATATGGTCCCACTTCTAGACCCTTCTAGAACACTCCGGAACCTTCCGGTACCCTTTAAATAATTTCCGGAACTTTTCCGAAACCTCCGGAAACCACTTTCCATATATGAATCTTATTCTCCGGACTCCTCCGGAACCTCTCGTGACGTCCGGGATCCCATCCGAGACTCCGAATCACCATTCGTTCACTTCATCATTTAATTCATCGCAAAACCTAATTTCATCGGAACGTTAAGTGTGTGACCCTACGGGTTCGAGAATGCATAGACATGATCATATCAATAATTAATAGCGGGACCGGGATGTCCATATTAATTCCTATACACTCAACGAAAACCTTTTCTCGATTGAACCACGATGCCGGAGATTCAATTAATCTCATATACGATTCCCTTTGTCTCACGATATTTTACTTGCCCGAGATATAATCGTTGACATCCCCATGTCTAGTTTAATCTCGTTACCGACAAGTTCTCTTTACTCGTCCATAATATAGGATCCCGGTGATTACAACCTAATCACATGTCTACAGACTTTTGATGCTATATTACCGAGAAGGCCTGGAGATATCTTCTCCGTCACATGGAGGGACAAATTCCACTCTCGATTCATATCACCCAACAACCCACCATCGGAGATACCTGAAAGCCACCTTTATAATCACCCAGTTACGAAGTGACGTTTGATGTCCACAAAGTATTCCTCCGGTGAACGGGAGTGATATAATCTCATGGTCTAAGGAAACTATATTTGGCATATTAAAAGTGTTGACAACAAAACTTTTGTGACACGATTAATTGCAACTCTTTTTGGGTCATGTCCATCACACCATTACTCCTAATGATATGACTCCGTTATCAAGTGACTATAACAAGTCCATAGTTAGGAAACTCTAACTATCTCTTGATCAACGAACTAGTCCTGTAGAGGCTTACTAGGGACTCCGGGTGTTTATATTCCACACATGTATTATGTTTCCATTTAATACAATTATAGCATGGATAATAAACTATTATCATAAACGTGAATATGCTTAATAAACCATTTTATTATTGCCTCTAGGGCATATTCCCAACAAACTCAACAATGCATTTCGTATATTGCAAACAACTAGCAGTTTCAATTTTCCACAAATGGTTAGAGACACCCCGAGAGGGATCGTGGCGGCGACACAAGTGCCCCCTTGGCTTCCCCAACCGTTGTAGTAACTACCCAATAGGAACTTATTTTCAACTTAGTAGAATTCATTACACATTAGCATTGTTGACTTAGGTTTTTTAGTTCAAAAAAGTATGGCTCCACGCTTTAATAACACCTCTCCACTAATCAGCTCTAACACCATTAACCAACGCATTTTAACCATTAGTTATTTTTAGTGCCTCAAAACAATTGAAGGGTATCAAATTATCCACATAGTGATCTACAAGACTATGCAGGTTTTTCTACTTCATACCACTGCCACATGCATAGCATTTTTCCGATCTAACACATTAACCAAGCAACCAAAACAACTCTCCAACAAATATAATTGAAGAACAAGAGAGTTTAACTTAACAACTAGCAGCTCTAAATAAGATAAAAGGTAAAAGCGAGCGCTTACTAGAAAACAGACAGTAGCTAAGAATACTCAAAAAGATATAAGCGAAGCAAAGGAGTATTCAAACGAAAAAGCGGAGCGTGTCTTTCTCCCACACAAATAAAGTTAGGATCCAACAAAGATATGACCAGCAAGAAAAACAAAACTGAAAGTAAAAAGACGCTCCAAGCATAGCACATAATATGTAAAGTGATAAAAATGAAGTTCAACGAAGACGACCTTATGATAGTAGATGAAGATGAGGGGATGCCTTGGGCATCCCCAAGCTTTGACTCTTGATAGTTCTTGATATTCAGAGGGGGTGCCATGGGGGAATCCCCAAGCTTGAGCTCTGATCCATCCTCGATTTCTTCATATTCCTCTCCTTTGGAACTTAAAAACTACCTTCACACAAAACTTCTCATAATTCGATTAGAGGGTTAGTGCTCATAAATTAAAATGCACATGTGTTCAACTCCTGACAAATTGCAAACCAACTTCATTAAACATTAGCTACTGTTTACTAAGCCTCAATGTTGCACTCTACCCCTAGAGTATCACATATGACGATGGTAAAGAGACAAATGCAAAATAAAAGCAGAATCTCTCAAAATCTGAACAGTCTGTAAAGATCGAATTTTTCGAGGCACGTATGCAGCTCAAATCAAAAAACTTAAAACTAACGAAAGATAGATAAAAGTATCAGTCTTTCTGTAAAACATTATCAGAAAAAGATAAAATTCTTGCGATTTTAGGATTTTCGTGCAACAGGCGCACAGAATCTGTTTTTGGACAGCAACACAATACCTCGCACTCTCAATGCATTAGAGGCTAAACTTGGCACAAAAACCAAAATAAAAAGATACAATGAAGTTGCTACATAGATAATAACTTCATGACTCAAGAAAATCAAAAAGCAAACTGAAAATAAAAGATGGGTTGCCTCCCAACAAGCGCTTTTCTTTAACGCCTTTTAGCTAGGCTTGAGATTTTAATTATACTCTCATAAGAATAAGAATTGAAACACAAAAGAGAGCATCAAGAAGCAAATATCAAACACTTTTAAGTCTAATCCACTTCCTATGCATAGGAATCTTGTAAGAAAATAAATCATTGAGGCATAAAACTAATAGCATAGGAAGGCAAAGCAAATGCAACATTAAAACCTTCAACATAAAGAGGCGAAACTCCATAAGATGAAAATTTATATAACCATGCTTCCTCCCTCATAATAATTTTCAGTAGCATTATTAACAAATTCAACGATGTAGCTATCACATAAAACATGCTTTTCATGATCTACAAGCACATAATTTCGGTCCATCTCAAAAATAGTGGGATCAAACCCACTTTCAATAGAATTATAATGTTTATCATCAAGTAACATAGGACCATCGTCAAGAGCATTATCATATAAACTTTCTAAGCACAACTCTTCATTAACATGTATCTCAATGGTAGGAACAAATAAAGGATTATCATAGGATTTATCAATATAGCACGGATTATCATATATAACAAGATCATTTTTATCAAAAAGGGATGTTTCAAACGAATCAATAGGATCATAGCATTCAATCTCCTTTGGTGAGCAAGGAGGACAATCAAATAATGTATGAGTTAGAGAGTTACTCTCATTAGAAGGTAGGCATGGGTAGCTAATCCATTCTTCCTCCTTTTGTTCGTCACTCTCCTCCTCATTTTCATCCAATGGGCTTACAATTTCAGAAATTTCTTCTTCCATAGGCTCCTGCACGGCATTAGTCTCTTCTTCTGGAGGAGATAAACCCTTAAGATATTCAGTAATATAACAATTTTCATCATTGTAATTATCCATGCAATAATTAAGTATAGCAAAACTTTCAGATTTATAAGGAGCATCATCATTTTCAACCAAAGAAGAAATTTCATAAGCACCCTTCCACGCAATAAATTCTCCAATAAGGTTCCACATCATAAAAATCATAGTTTCCCTTAGCATAAGATGCTAAGGTTTCATTATCATTACCAGCACATTGAAAAGGAAGGTGTTTAAAATTCATGCTACAACTAGACTCATCACAGCAATAAGATATATCATAATTTAAGCACAAGTCTCTAGCATAATTATTCAGAGTATTAATTATTTTCCATAAGTGTATCCCTTTTTGTGACAAGCGGTATTCCTTATAATATTCTTGTTGATCCTCCGTGAACCCGCCTTGCCAATAAGATCTAGTTTCAAAGAAGTTAACCATTGAGAACAACCAAAAAACTAAGCATACTAATAAAACAGGATAAAAGACTACACTAATTTTTTTGGGTTTTAAAATTTTTGAAACAGGAAAAAAACTAAACGAGATATAAAGCAAGCAAGACAAAAACATAGTAAAGAGATTGAGAGTATGAGAATCCCCTTGCTGTAGCTCCAAAGTCCCCGGCAACGGCGCCAGAAAAGAGCTTGTTGCTGTATTAAAATAAGTTGGGTGGTGCCCCAAGCGAAGGCGGAATTGCAGCTATTAGCAGTTTTCCCTCATTTAACGGACCGAGGTTTATTGAACCAGTAGGACTTTAAAATCAACAACGAGGTGAATGTTGAAGATCTCTGGCGCTTGACCTTCAACAGACGTGGAACTGCACACACTCAACCAAAATACTTTGGCCCCAACGGCAGAAAGGTTGTCAATCTTTTCGGTCTCGCAGAAAACAAAGCGGTTAATTGTATGATGAAATAGATAAAATATGAAAAGTGACCAGAGGAATAATGATAATTAAAAGCAAGTAAATGAGGTTGTAAACGATGTAAAAAATATGGACCGGGGGCCATGGGTTCACTAGTGGAGTCTCTCAAGTAAATAAAATATGCATGTGATGGGTGAACGAATTACAGCTAGGCAATTGACAAGATCATGACACAAACCCAATTTAGCTATGGCAAAAAGGACATGATAATATTTATGGAGGCATCACGACAAGGAACAAAGACCGTTGAGTCCAACAGCGTCTTTGTCTAAAAGTCCACCGTGGGATCGCTATCCAGCATGTCACCCAACGGTATTAAGTTGCAAGCAACAGACAATTGCATTAAGTAAAGTGCATGAAGTAAGCAATAAAAATATCAAAATAGACATTAACACCGTTGTTTTACCCTTAGTAGCAACACCATACCCTCGCCCTTAGACGTTTCTGTCACTCGTGCCCAGGAACAAAAGGGGGCATGAACCCACTATCTAGCATAAATACCCTCTCTTGGAAATACACACAATCACTTGGCCAAAGTAACTACGCACATCGGAGAGTATGCAAGAACATAAATTACTCATATAAGAATCATGCACAATCTGAACATAACTTCATAATCCATCGGATCCCAGCAAACACATCACATAGCATTACAATAATCGATCTTGATCATGTTAGGCAGCTCACAAGATCATAAGACATGAAGCACAAGAGAGAGAGACTACTAACTAGCTACTGCCATGGACCCATAGTCCAAGGTGAGACTACTCACAAATCATCCCGGAGGAAGGCATGACGATGAAGAGCCCTCCAAGATCGATCTCCCCTCCGGCAGAGTGCCGGGATTAGCTTCAGATTGGACCCCGAACTAGGGTTTTCGGTGACGGCGCGTCGGGGTCGACTTTCTGGAAAATAATGGCCGCCTCGACGTTTTTAGGTTTAATGTGAATTTATAGGTGTCGGAGGGGGCCGAGGAGGTGCCCCAGTGGTAGGGGCGGGCCCCACCCGCGGGTGGCCCCCAGGGCTGCCCTTTGGTGTCCTGGTGCCTTCCGTCGAGTAAAAATTCCCCGTAAATTTTCGTCCAATTCCAAGAATATTTCCATAAGTAAATTTCTGAAACAAAAAAACAGCAGAAACAGGGAACTGGCACTTGGCATATTGTCAATAGGTTAGTCCGACAAAATGCATAAAAATGATATAAATGACAGTAAAAACATGTGACAATATACAAAACTAGCATGGATCACTCAAAAATTATAGATACGTTTGAGACGTATCAGCTATCAGGAAACACAAAGAAGGATACATGGCTTTTCCCATGGAACAATGCTAAGTACTCCACTAAAAAGGTTTATCAAGCCCTCATAAACCCTACGGAGGCACCAGAGCCTATTAAATGGATATGGAAGTCATCATGCTTGCCGAAGCATAAATTTTTCTTTTGGCTTCTCCTCCAAGATAGGTTGAATACCAAAGATCTAATGGAAAGGAAGAATTTTTATGTTGAATCAAATGCATGTGTCCTTTGTGACATCAATGAAAGAGAAACTTTAGATCACCTCTTCTTCACATGTGACTTCAGCCAGAACTTTTGGTGGAAATTAGGGATTGAATGGAATGCAGACTTCGAGCTCATGGAAATGCTCATTGATGCAAATAACAGTTCCACAAATCCCTTCAAAATTGCTATGATTGCAGGCTGCTGGAGTATATGGAACCACAGGAATAAAATCATATTTGATGGAAATATGATATGTCTAGACTTATGTTTTTCCTTCTTTGTGGAATTCGTACAATTCATTAGGCATAGAATTAAGCCTAGTTTGATGGAAGGCATGCAGGAATGGCTAGACCATTTGTAAACATCATGTATCACCACTACCATCATGTAATTATGCCCCCTTATATATAAAATGAAAAATGACGCAGTGGGGGTCTTCCCCACTGTTCTTTCCGTAAAAAAGAAGATAAACAGGAACCTAAATTCGTGTCCGTGGGGACTTGAAGCGCTCGCGTGGAATGCTGATTTGCATGTGAGGGTCGTTACTGTTGCCTCTGACTGTATGGAGGTTGTTCAAGGTTTACACAAAGAGAATCCGGGTCTGGTCTGCAGTGTGCTCCAGGAGACTACTACTGTTGCAAGGGAAAGAGGTGGAGTCTTGTTTCGTTATGAAGTTTGGAGTTAAAATGCTGAAGCTCACTCCCTAGCGAGGGCAGCAACATCGCTGCCCCCTAGTCGCCATGTTTGGTTTTCCAACCCTCCTGAGGGTTTAAACATTCCTGTAATCATATGTAACTGCCTTGTCAACTATGATGAAGAGGTACCAGAGGAGGATGAGCCCTGAGTACCAACACCAAAGTTTCAGAGAAGTTTAAACCCCAGAGGGTATAAAATTTCCTGTAATCATATGTAACTCGTAAGCAATAAACATGAGGGATTCTAAAAGGATTCTAAAAAAAGCACGGGAATTGGTAGAGATCTAACTGTCATAAGAAAGAAGCGCCTTGTTCATGAGAGAGAGTCATATATGAGCATGACTGAGTTATGATGTCCCTAATTGACAATATCGAAAATCAGTTAAAAAAACCCGGCAAGAGTACCAACACCAACATTTCATAGTAGATCAATTGAGGTCTCCTTTGATTTGAAGGAAACATGTAGGAAATGTGGAGGATTAGGAAATTTTCCATTGATGGTACTATTCACACCTTTGATTCATAGGAATGTTGCAAAGGAAAAATAGAGGAAATTTTCCTTCACAGCTCACAATCAAGGCAAAACCTACAGGAAAATAAAAATCCACTCACACCTCATTCTTTGAATCCTATGCACAAGGAACAAGAAAAGTTTCACACCGGCCATCCTTTCCTTTTCCTATCCCTTTCCTATTTCTTTGATTCTCAAACCCTATGAATCAAAGAGGCCCTGAACTGCCTTGTCGACTATGATGAAGAGGTGGCGGAGGAGGATGAGCCGCCAGTGAACCTGGAGCAAGCCTCCATACTTGCTTATTGCTTCCAAAAAATTTGACCGCCAGGAAAGGTAGGAACAGGTGCTGGGGGCGGTCTCCCTCGAGGAGACGAATGACCACATGACCGAGCATGCCACGGAGATCTCCCGCGCCAAGGCGGCGAGGCTGGAGGCAGGCTGCCAGCTCATGGACACCAACCGGCACACTTATGCAGCACTGGAAGCCTAGAGGGAGGCAGACACCGCAGCTCAGAGTTGATAGCGTAAAACTACCAGTTTTCGCAATTCAATTGCATTTTGGTACCAGTTTTTCTTTGAATCGCATGGAGGTACCACATTTTGTCCGAGTTTTCGCAGAAAACCCAAAACCAGCTCTAACCACGAATTGACACCGGTTCTGACAACCCGGACCCACCTGTCGGATGACGTGGCAACAGCGTGTGGACGGCCGTTAACGGACGTTAACTGAAGCGTCCGGGCCCACCTGTCAGGGTTAGGGGCAACATAACCGTGCCCAACACAACGCGTTAGGGTTAGGGTTCATGTCCGTGCGTTGACCCGAGCCCGCAGCCCGGCACTTGTTCGTCAGTTCCCTTAGGGTCGCTCGCCGCCGCCGCCGCCGGGAGTCGGCGCCGCTGCCGCTGTCTCCTCCGACCGCCATCTCCGCCGCCGTCCGTCACCATGCCCAGCTGGAAGGACGGATCCTCGTCCGGCGAGTCTCTGCTAGGGGTAAGCAAGCTCCTCTTCTCGATCTAGGGTTAGGGGTGGTATGAAATTTGATTTTTTGTCGATTAGGTCCTCTAATGTCGATAATTTGTGTCGATTAGGACATACCGACATTGATTATGCTCCTGATGCCGTTGATGATCCCACATTTTGCGGTTTAGCGACGGATGCTCGTGTTTTTTGCCGCAACCACAAGAAGGAGCCCCGGAGGTGTGTTGCATTTGAAGGAAGCAACACTGGGCGTAGATTCTATCTATGTTCAGTGCAAAATGTAAGTGTTTAATTGTTTTGCATGAAATTAGACTTAGGTATTTAAATTGTCAATTGCTTACTTTACTTAGGTATTTAAATTTAGACTTAGGTATTTAAATTGTCAATTGCTTACCTTACTTAGGTATTTACTGCTATGGGCCTGTTATATTTATATTTGGACTTAGGTATTTAAATTCTGCCATGGGCCTATTTTGTTATATTTAAATTTAGTCTTGAAACATTGAATGCTCTATTTGTGCAGCAAGTAGAGAATTGTGGGTTTGTGGATTGGGTTGATGGAGAATGGCCAGATACTGCCAAGAATGCAATCTCAAGACTTTGGGGAATGTATGAAGAGCAGAAGAGTGCAAGAATAGATGAGAGGTATGAGAATGCAAAATTGGTGATGGAGCTATCTGTTGAGAAAGACAAGGTTGAGAAGAAGTACACAAGTATGGTACAGAGTGTGAACAAGTTCATAGATGACACTTGCAAATCAAGTAGGGAGGCCAACTATGAGCGAATTATGCAGGAAGGAAGGGATGGTGATCTGAAGGAACAGATGGCCCTAACAATTAAACTGTTGGAGACACAAGTTGGTGAGCTGAAGCAGATACAGAGAACTCAAGCAGATGTGCTGAAGGCCAAGCAGAAGGAGCTATCTGATGAAAAAGTGGCTTTGAAGGCCAAGCAGAAGGATTGGGATGATGAAAAGGAGGCTTTGAAGGCAGATAGGAAGAAGCTAGAGCACCAGTTGTTTGATCTGTTCAAATTCAATAATGCAAATAAGGAGAAGCTGAAGAGAATTAAGGCTATCTGTGAGGAGTGATATCCTCAGCTGAGTAGAATCAATTATTTGTAACTCTGTGGTAGTAGTGAACTATGTCAATTTAGTAGCTATAATGTGTAATTCGAACTAGCCATGTTTTGTGGCTATCTGTGAGGAGTGATATCCTCAGCTGAGTACAAGCAATGATTTGTAATTCTGTACCAGTAGTGAACTATGTCAATTTAGTATCTATGTTTGTTTGAGTGCCATTTGTTTCTATGAAAAATTCGAAAATAATTGTAAAAATGATCATTTAGGGTTGTCGAGACCCCTCGGAGCATCGACAAACCAAAATGATCTTTTTTTTTGAAAAATTCAAAAATAATTGTAAAAATGATCATTTAGGGTTGTCGAGACCCCCCCGGAGCATCGACAAACCAAAATGATCATTTTTTTTGAAAAATTCAAAAATAATTGTAAAAATGATCATTTAGGGTTGTCGAGACCCCCCGGAGCATCGACAAACCAAAATGATCATTTTTTTTGAAAAATTCAAAAATAATTGTAAAAATAATCATTTAGGGTTGTCGAGACCCACCGGAGCATCGACAAACCAAAATGATCATTTCTTTGAAAAATTCAAAAATAATTGTAAAAATGATCATTTAGGGTTGTCGAGACCCCCCAGAGCATCGACAAACCAAAATGATCATTTCTTTGAAAAATTCAAAAATAATTGTAAAAATGATCATTTAGGGTTGTCGAGACCCCCCGGAGCATCGACAAACCAAAATGATCATTTCTTTGAAAAATTCAAAATAATTGTAAAAATGATCATTTAGGGTTGTCGAGACCCCCCGGAGCATCGACAAACCAAAATGATCATTTTTTTGAAAAATTCAAAAATAATTGTAAAAATGATCATTTAGGGTTGTCGAGACCCCCCGGAGCATCGACAAACCAAATGATCATTTTTTTTGAAAAATTCGAAAATAATTCTAAAAATGATACACAAATAGTCATACAAAATGATCATTTTTCACAAATGGTCATACACATATAGCAATATTGTCTTACACAAATAGTCTTGGGAGACATAGTCATACAGAAATAGCAATATTGTCTTACACAAATAGTCTTGGAGACATAGTCATACACAAATAGTCATACACATATAGCAATATTGTCTTACACAAATATTCTTGTGAAGACATAGGAGGGACACATTTAGCAATATTGTCTCACATATCAGTCTTCTCCTTTTCAGGACCCTTCTTATAGGATGTAGCCTTCCCAGCATTGAGGTATCCTTTCATCCTGGAGGTGAATTTTGGCTGTCTTTTTCCTAACACCAAATTACCAGACTCTGAAGCAGTAGTAGACCTTGGAGCATGGAAAGGAGCTGGTCTTGAGGCACTAGGAGCTGGAGTTGGTGCACTGGCAGCTGCACTGGCTGCTGGTCTTGGAGCAGCATCTTGTCTTGGAGCAGCAGCAGCAGCTGGAGTAGGAGTAGGTGTGGGTCTTGGAGTTGGTGTTGGAGGTGGTCTTGAAGGTGGAGTGGGAGTACCAGCAGGAGTACTTAGTATGTGCAGAATTTAAATGTAGAACATGACATTTAGTACCTTGTGACTAGCTTTCCTTATCTCCAACTCTGCACTCAGTTTAGATGTACAACTAGTGTACCTATGCCCAACCTGGTGGCAGTTGCCACAAGTGATACTAGCCATCCTAGAATTATCTCTAGGTGCTGGTACCTCAAATTGGCCTTTCCTTCTTTTAGTTTGCTTTCTTCCAGGCCCTTCTTTGAAAACAGGTGGGTCTATATCCTGGTTATCTGTTTTTGTCCAGTCCTCGGGCCTAGGCACAGGGTATACTGTGTTCTTGAATGTCTCTCTATACATGGGTTTTTTGAAAAACTCATGTACATAATCCTCTGGATGCTGTTGAATCTTCATGATTACAGCAACTGCATGGTTGCAAGGAATACCCGTGACATCCCATTTTCTACAGCCACATGTATGTTTTCTCAGATCAACAGCAACTACTCTGCCACTTCTACTAGTCACTTGCCAAAGACCTACCTCACAGTTCTTAACACTACATTCTCTGGACCATTTCTTTGACTCTTCCAATTTCTCAATGTAGAATGGTGTTATCTCCCATCTTGCAGTCTCCACCTTCTCCCTAGTTCCACTGTATTTCACCATCAGTTTGTTTCTAATGCCTTCAAGCATTGTCCTAATTGGTTTGTTCCTCACATCCAATATCATTTTGTTGAACACTTCACTTATGTTGTTCACAACAAGGTCAGTCTTGCAGTTGGTATCAAACAAATGCCTAGCCCAAGATTCATGGGGAATCTGCACCAACCAGTTGTATGCTTCCTCACTGTCCTTCTTTAGAGCTTCCATTGCAAGATCAAACCCATTCTTGGTATATGAGTAGCTTGCTGCATCCATATACTTTTTTAGCTCTGGTCCTCTAAAACCCGCTCTCTGAAAGTTGGCATATATATGCCTCAGACAGAATCTTTGTGGAGAATTGGGAAAGATTTTGGAAATTGCTTTCAATAGTCCCTGCATATGGTTTACAAGTATATGAACATAATTTAATGCACTTGATATGAATAAGTAATGAGTAAATCCAAATTGTGTAATACAGTAGTATATGAGTAAACTACACACCAACCTTTTGCCTGTCTGATATGATTGTATAATACCCAAATTTTCCTTTCTCTCCAATGCAAAATTTCAGCTGGGTGAGAAACCATAACCAGCTAGCAGTATCTTCCTGATCAACTACACCAAAAGCAATAGGGAAAATGTTGTTGTTCCCATCCCTCCCAGTTGCAGCAAGTATTTGTTGGCCAGTGCTAAGTTTGATAAAACAACCATCTACCCCTACAATGGGTAACAAGAATTAATTACCTTACAGTGCTAATCATTTAGGTGCTTCTATTAACAGAACAATTAATTGTAAGAGAGAGAATAATAATTTACCTATGAAAGGTCTGCATCCATTAAGAAAACCCATTTTTGATGCATTTAGACAGATGAATAACCCATGAAATCTTGGATTTGGGCTGGGATGTTCAACCAGCTGCTTAGTTGTCACTATACACCTACTACCAGGATTTGTTGTGAGAATAGCCTGCAAATAGTCCCTAAGTCTGGTATATTGTGCCTTCTGATATCCAATGACAGCAGAAAAAGCTTTCTTCCTAGCTCTGTAAGCTTTGCTTCTTGGCACTTCCACTCCATAATCCTGCTTCACAATCTCAATCAGTGTGTCAACACAAGTGGTGGGATCTATTCTAACTGTCTTCATAGAATTGGAAGTTAACCAATCAATGGTAACTCTTGTGTTCTCTCCAAGAGGTTGACATGTGTGCCTATTTCTGAATTTCCTGATGCAAAAAGTTCTCTCATGTGCTATCAAGGAGGCTGTGATGAAAAATGGACAACCTTTGGCCCTACCTTTATCAGTGCAATGGGCAATGATCCTGCTACTCTCATTCCTGTGGTATTTAAAATCTCTCAGCTGAGCAATGTGGAAATTCCTGAGAGCTACTCTGAACTCTTTCACATCTTTAAAGCATAACCTCAAACTAAACTGCTCACTGGGATCAGCCCTACTGGGATCATACCATATCCTCTTCTTCATCTTTTTAAATTTCCTCTTCTTAGCAGTATTACTTGCACCATCATCATCACTATCACCTAATTCATCAGGGCTACTATCCTCATCACTTGAGGGTACAAAGTCTACATGCACTTCATCCTCTGGCTCATAGTGAGATTTAGTGGTTGGGCCTTGTCTCACTGGTTTCTTGGCTACAAAATAATCAGGTTCAGAAAATTCCTCACCATCAGATGCATTTTCTTCTTCCTCAGCTTCAAAGTATTCTTCCACATCAGTATCCCCTTCGAAGTGCAGAAATTTGTTCTCTCTTTGCTTTTTCTGGGCAGTAAGCTTCTCCATTATTGCAACAACAGCTGGATCTGGTTCTCTTTCTTTTTTCTGCCTCTTAAACTTTTCTAATAATTGAACTTCCTCTTCTACCATCATGCTCCGCTCATCATCGTCACTTAATATAACATCAACAGGAATATTCTCTGAACATCTATCCTTCTGGAAATTGCAACTCTGCTGTGTGCCAACATATACCACTTCTGACAAATCCATAGCTACTGGGAAAAGGTCTTCATCATGTGAGATATAGTTCACACCATCTCTGTCAACTGAAATTACTGCTTCCTCATTCATCAGTTGGCCTTCTCCTTCATCAATGTTCAGTTCTATGGGCCAGGTTGCATTCTTTTTCAGCACAGTAATGTTCACAATCTTCTCTTTTTCATACACGGCTAGCATCTCCTTCACCTGTACCATGCTGTCAATAACCTCCATGCCATTTTGTCCTTTCCCTTTTTCCTTAACATAGTACATGTTGTCTTTAATCCCATACCCATACCCTTCGATCATTGCTAACAAGTTGAGCACTGTTATATCAGATTCAGACTGAAATCTTTCCAAATAATTAGCTTCCCCAGGAAAATTAAACCTAATTTCCCAAATATCATCATCAAGGTTACAAAGAAAATGCAATAAAAATCAGTAAATAATTTTAACTAACTAAATCTCTAAAATTATAACTGAATAGAACCAACTAAATCTGAAGATATAACTAAAAATGAAGAAACCTAACAAATCATGCAAATTTCAATCTGAAGAGCCATACATGTAACACTACATTTACAAATCAGACGAATTTCAATCTAAAATTATAACTAAATACAACTAACTAATGTGAAAACCAACTAAATCTGGAGACTTACTCCACTGCCTCCGCGAGTGCTGTCGACGCCTGAGGGGAGGTGCGCGACCCACCGCCGCCGCCGTTGACGGAGTTGCCGCCACCGGAATGGCCACCACCGGAATCGCCGCCGCCGGAATGGCCGCCACCGGAATGCCCGCCACCGGAATCGCCGCCGCCGGATTCGACGCCACCGGAATGCCCGCCACCGGATTCTCCGCCGCCGGGATGGCCGCCACCGGAATCGCCGCCGTCGGAATCGCCGCCGCCAGAATCGCCGCCGCCAAGAGTCGCCGCCGCCATCGGGGGAGCAGGGGGGAGCAGAGGGGAGTAGGACAACAGCGCGGGGGGAAGCCACGGCCCGTTATGTTGCCCCTAACCCTGACAGGTGGGCCCGGACGCTTCAGTTAACGTCCGTTAACGGCCATCCACGCGCTGTTGCCACATCATCCGACAGGTGGGTCCGGGTTGTCAGAACCGGTGTCAATTCGTGGTTAGAGCTGGTTTTGGGTTTTCTGCGAAAACTCGGACAAAATGTGGTACCTCCATGCGATTCAAAGCAAAACTGGTACCAAAATGCAATTGAATTGCGAAAACTGGTAGTTTTACGCTATCAACTCCCGCAGCTCACGAGGCTACTCGCTTGACATGCAGGGCGCGAAGCAACGAAGAGAGAGAGAGAGAATCGAGTGCGCAGCTGTAGGTGAGGTGCACATGTGCGCGTACAACAACAACGGAGAAGCACCTGCTGATGCTCGAAGCCACGATGGAGAGGCATTGGCTCACGCGTGTAGCAAACGATGGTGAGGCTGGCCCCTTGGGCCCGCGATGAATGACGATGATGCTGGATCCAGCGAGCCCTTTCCCGGCGTGGACCGTAAGCCTAGATTTTATTTTAGATTAAATTTTGTTGTAATATGTCTAAATTTCAATAAAACTCCAGACATTTGTTTAAAAGTTTTCGATTTCTTTTTAAAACTTTTTTTTAGATAAAAGGCCAAAGGCCCGGCGATAAATTAATAGCGCCAAACGGCGAAACAGATACACGGTGCTGAACCCAGCAAAACAAGGCAGAACTTCCAACTCACACACGAACAAGCCTAGCCAAGGCACTACAATCGGGAACGCGAGACCGCCGGCGACCATTACAGAAACCTACACAAGGGAGGAGCAAACGCAAGGACGGGTTGCATGTCGGACCGGCACTCTCCCGAAGGCGAGCCGACAGCGACCAATCGAGCTATCTCCTCCGACGCAGGGAACGCCACCAGAGACCGGTCACCTCCAGGAATCAGCCAACGCCTCACCACCGAGGAGCAGCGCCAGAGATCAGCCAGACGAAATGAGACGGCAGAACACGAAGCAAGCCTTCCCGAGGAGAGTGGGGTGGAACCACCCAACCATCGGAGAGCCGCGCGCCGTGGGACTCCAAGGCGGCATCTTCAAGAAGATCACGACGCAGAAGCGCCGCTACCGCCCGATCCGAGGATCTTGGGTTTTCACCCGGAGCACGTAGACACACCGAGCACCGCCACATCGACGCCTTCAAGAAGGGGACGATGTCCACGGACGCCGCCGTCGAGGCCCAAGGGCAGGGGTTACCCCGGCAATGGCGCTCAGCAGTCCACACCCCACACCACGCGGCTCACCGGCACCACGTCGTCCCTATGACCATGGAGACCGGCCAGCACCAGAGCCCTTGGCACGCCCGCCAACCACAAGACTCACCACCGACCGGGGCCGCCGCCCCGGGATCCAAGCAAAGAGCACCGAAGACAAGAGAAGAGCACCGGGAGTCACCGTCGCGAGGTCCCCGGAGACCGGAGAGACGACGAGACAAGGGATCCCCTTCCAAATCAGCGACCTTCGGCCCCATGGCCGTCGGCGCCGTGGATCTGGGGCAGCGGGAAGGGGTCGACGGGATCTGGAGCCCCTGCTCTGGACTTGTCGCGGCAGCACGCCGTCCAGCCACCCACCCACTGCCAGGAGCCAGCCGAAGCCGCCGACCAACGCCAGAGGCAGGGTCACGTGCGCCCCGCACCAGATCGCACCCGGGATCTTCAGGTCGAGGTAGATCTTGCTCGCGCCGCCCGCCGCCGACGTCGTTGCCGCCGTCGCCTTGGACGCGCCCAGCACGTCGAGCCGCCACACCGCCGCCGAAGCCGCCGCGCCGCCACGCCCCCGACCAACGCCGCGCCCTCGCTGGCCGCAGAGACCCACGCCACCACCACCACGCGAGAGGGAGGGAGGGTCCCGCCGCCGCCGCCGCCTCCGGGCTTCGCCCGGCGACACCCTCTGGCGGCGGCAGGGGAGGGGAGGACGGGGGAGGAGCTGGCGGCGGGGAAAATTAGGGCTCCACCCTGCCGCTCGCGGGAGCGGGCAGGCTTTCTTTTCAGCGCATCGTTGGTGGAAGCCCTCCTCAATGGAGCGGACATGTGTCTAACACCCCTGATAACGACATCCATTTGAGGTATATATGCCGAACACATTATCGAGTATATAGGGGTGGAAATGCTCTTAGATAGTAAGAACCACATAGTGAATATCGTCGTTTTTTTTCACCCACACGATATAAACCCTGGTGCTCGATATGCCATTGTACTTTCAGTATGAACTTAGTAAAGTAGACATATTAGGAGGTGCGCGTGGATGTGTACATATGATCGCCAAAAAAAAATCGTAAACATGCGAGTTATTAGGATAAAAATAAATAAAGTGCAACAGGGAAAGGTCATCGTATAACTTGCCACAGATCCTGGTTGTCGGCCATTCTCTCAACTTCTTCTCTCTAAAAAAAAATCTCAAGACGTTGTACCATTTAAAATTCAGTCTACTAATAAAAAGGCTGAAAGTGCTAGCTCTTGAAAATATCCCGGTACCTGGAACTTATCATGCATGATACTAGTTTCTTTTCTGACAGTCGGTCCCTGTTACTTTCACGGTACCATTACTGAATTATCCCTACTTCCATCATGATCGAGAAGAATTCAGATTTAAATATTGAGAAAGTATATATTACCGGGTAGGTACTATCAGAACATATCTGCACTACAAACTTCAGAGCTCTGCTCATCGTTGCCGTACTCACCCGAATTGTTTAGTCATTAGTGATGGCGCTTATGACTTTACCAGCATTTGGTGGCGAACTGCCCGGCGAGATTCATTGGACGAGGACGAGGCGATCGAGCTAATCCGAAGCAGCAGCGAAAGAGCTCGATCACCAAGTGTTGGCGTTGTTATCCGAAGTTGGCTGGAGGCAGAGCCTAACATCATCGACCCTACTATATAGACTCATGTTCCATTGGCCACACTGTTATTTTGAAGGTGAACTTTATTCCCTCTTGTTTCTGTCGAGTCTAGACGACGCATGATTCGTCAGCGGAAGCAACGGTTCTCCTTCCATGGCTCTACGCGTTGCCCGGCGTTTATTGAGACCGCGGAGACTTGATACGTCTGTTGTTCGCACATTGTTTTGGACATAGTCTCCAAAAGGTAGAACTTCCTCAATCAGTGTATTTAAAATTTTAAATAGGCCGGTACTAATTCTCGAAAAAAAATAGGCCAGTACTCGGCGTCATCCGGGCGATTTTGGGAAACATCATTCCCGACGGTCTGATCTTCATATAACACGAAATCTCATACCTTTAATCCATCCATCATAGCTTCCACCCGCGCAATGTTTTTATACTTCTACGGCATCTCATTCTGTGGTGGATTATAAAATCATTTATCACCAATACATCAGAAAAATATGAGTATGCAACAAATCCCAGAAAAGCATCTAAGCCCCGCGTCGCCCCTGCCTAGGGCAACTCGTGAGCCACCGCACCCCTCTTCTCTGCGCCGCTGTCAAAGGAAGCTGTCAGGCAAAGGGCATGCCGTTGACGGTGGTGGCGCGGGATCTTCTCGCGGTGACGGCATATCCCGGGGCTACGGACCTCACCGGCCATCGGCGGTGCGCCGGCGCATCCAGGATCAGCAACGTCCCGGAGTGTGGCGGTGATGCTTAGGCGAGTGGAGGCGGCATGTTCATAGTTGACCTTCGGATGGGGGGTTGGGGATTGTGGAGGCAGATGATGCCTTCGCAACTCGATCCGATGGAACTCCGAGAGAAACCTCAAATCTCTTCGGGATCGAGCGATGGCGCCCCTTACGTGCAAGGCCAAAAACTCAAAGCGATGGAAGACGATCGGAAACTCAAGAAGAGGACCAAGGAGTGCATGATCATGTCGACCGATACGACAAGCATGAGCCCGAATCGAAAGGCTTACTTTGCTGAGGAAAGAGACCCTTTGTTTAAGGGTGCCGTTGGGGGCACCACCCCCCATTGTGTCGAACATGTGTCCGTGCCCCCCCCCCCCCCCCCCCCCCCCCCCCCCCAAATCGAACAAATTTTGAGGGGCACCAGACATATTTTCGGAGGTGTCGATGGAGATGCTCTTAGTATGTCCCAAAATGTTGCATATGAATCAGCTCTATCTTATTTGGGAATTGAATTTTAAAAGTATTGTCCTCAACTTGGCGAACACCCCATTGGTACTGCTCATCCACTTCTGCTTCGGTACACCCCCTCCCTCAAACTTAAACACAAACTCAAACACAACAACGGCTGAGATTGCTCCGTACCCCTTCATAATTAAGGGCATGATGGTCATTAACGAATTATGAAATCGTATGTATAGCCTACTTAAACCCATACAACCAATTTGGATATGTACACACCTCGTATGTATACGAAATCTGTAATTATACTTGTATGTTAATTAAGACATTTAAGAAAAAAATTGTCTATATGAGGACTCGAACTCACTCCATCCACCAATCAGGCAGCGTAACCCAACCACTACAACACCCAAGCGTTTGTGTTATTTACCTAAACGGGTTCTATTTTAATAAACGCCGATATGAATAAAGAAGGTGATGTGGAATGTGATTATCCAGCTGCTAGTTTCACATGCTTCTCCATTGTTGTGTTAGGAAGTACTACGTCAAAAAGGAAGGAGTACGTACCTTGACATTGGGAAAACCATAATCAAGACATCAAACTACTTATTGTTTGCTTACAAATTGTAATAATCACTTTTTCCGTGTAATTAAATAGAAGACAAAACAAAAAATTGATGTAAAAAATATAAAGTTCTGACGTGCGCTTGCCGTCGCACAGTCAGGGCATCGACATGGATGGACGAGTCGTCTCGGTGGCATCTCGTCCTAGACAGGCGGGTCCTTCGTGATAGTGGCGACCTAAATGGATGGCCAACACGCGACGGGAGCCAAACGGACAACATACGATGGCGAGTCGCGCCTGACGGCCAGAGAAGCAACACGCCGACCGGTCGGAACTACATCTTTGGTGTAGTAGGATGATAATAGGTTATAGCCGTCCAAATTGTGTGGGCATTATTATCACATTTATGGGTCGTATATAACTCGATGCGGTCTCGCCGCTGTATTTTCTTGATGGTACTTTAAAAGCAGCATTACTCTAGCCTTCACTAAAGGCCATGTATGCTCGCACACTTCTCCTCACAGACGGCGGAGCACGCGTTGCAGTTTCTGTGACGTTCACTAAATCTTGTTGTACGGCAGCTCGCAGCAACCGTGGTGCTACATTAATTCGTTGAAATAGTATAATCGGACAAAACCAAATTGTCTAAACCACAGTTCGTAATGTGTCTTAGCCCATGACAGGAGTGGAAATCATATATAAATAAGATATTTGTTTGTAAAAAATATAAGTTTTTTATTGGTCCAGTGGCTGGGTTACCAGCCCGCTTTGTGCATGGCATGGGTTCGATTCCTCCCAATGCTATTTTATCTCTACTATAAAATTGTAATAGGACGTGATGGTTCTTGGTAGGTCATCAAGTTGCCCTTCAAATTAATAAAATTTACAACTGATCCCACCTATAAGTGAAAAACGATTCGAGTCGATGTGTTTATACGCTGAAACAGCGCACTTTCTCGCCGGGACTCGCCGGGACCGCGGAAGCCGCGCCCGCTGCCGGTGCACGCTCGCTGTCGGTGGCACAACTTGGAGGTTGTACACCTGCCGCTGTGGTCGCTCTCCATCTCCGGGACAGCCGGTACGTCGCATCCCTGCGGGTGCGTCCGCTCTCGGCTGCTCCACGTCCTCACGAGCGCATCGCCGTCCTGCAGTCTACTTTCGCGCGCTCGGCAACGCTGCTGTGCTGATTCCCTCACGTCAACCCCTCGGCTGCAGTGGATACAGGGGGCAGAGAGGTCCGTGCGGGGATGATGGGGCCTGGAACGGTAGGGGTGGCAAGCCGCTAGCACGGACCGCCGGCAACACACAGGGGATTAGGGCGGCGGGGATATCTACATGCGAGGGAAGCTGGCCGGCAGCGGCGCTCCTGCTCTTCCGGCCACGATCCCGCGGCGCCGCGTCACTTCTGTCCACCGCTCGCACACGGGCTACTCGCTACGCCCGCCGTTGTGCCACAATGGCTACGGCGCTGCCGCACACGAACTCATGCACGCCCCTCGCCTGGGACCGCACTGCTCCCTCGCCCTTGGCAAGCGCGGCTCCACCTCCTGCGGCCTGTCTCCTCGGTAGCCGGCGGAGACCCGCTGTGAAAAACTGGCTCTGAACTACCGTTCGCTGTTTCTGAACTTCGTCTAATGCGTGCCTCTCCGTTGCCACGCTCCAGCGCAGCCTCGTGCGGCTCCAACTCGGCAAGCAGTGCGAAAGCGACGAGCTGCTCGACGGGGACAAAACCTGGAACTGGTCATGGGCTGCCAACCTGAATTGGAGCGAAACCCACCCCTATTTCTGTTTTCTTGATCCACTTCTATTTTTATCTTGGTCCATGTCTTCTACTAGGAGTAATAGCTGTAGTAGCCAGTAGGCCGGGTATTCACCTCTTGTGAAAAAAAAGGTAGCTGGAGTAGCTAGCTAGCTTCTGATTTCAAACAGGCAAGATGAAAATGTTTACGACTACTCGATCCAAAATATAATTAATCTAGCTAGGTAGCTAGCGTGGGTACATAGGCATGACATTTTTCTATTGCGGTTATATATATCCATGGTAGGGAGGACCGGAGGAGGGCATGATCCGTCAAGGCTCAACAACAAAGTGCAAAATAGAGAGAAGTTTGAACAAAAATAGATTTAGTGTATTTTGTACAGACCCTAAACAATAGAGAATTCCAGAAAATGTTCTACAGGAGAAGGTTGCACAAAATACATAGCTTTCCATAGAAAATGACGGATCAATGACAACCGACTGCAAATAAAATAGAAGACATAATCAACCAAAACGTGAACGTGATAGACCTAGGTGAAATAGTTTGACAGTCGAGCAAAAAGAGGAGATTAATGCTCGTCGAAAATCAGTCATATCTCGTCGATGGACACTTGCTTCGTATCCGACAGGAGTGGAAGAGCAACCATAATATTCTCGATGTGCACCTGCTTGGTCTCCGGCACGAGACGCGCCTCGTTGAGGTGGCCATGCTCGACGAGGCTGTTGGGGTTGTGTGTGTGTGGGGGGGGGGGGGGGGGGGCTGAGGGGTGGTGACCTGTTTGATGGGGGTGATAAGAGGAGAATGTTAACATTGGTCTAACACAATCCCAATTTGAGGCACAAATCATGAACGGTTATAATCATGGCGTTTATATTTTTTGGGTTTCCCGTTGCAACGCACGGGCATTGTGCTAGTTTTCTTAATTTTCGTGGTGGTCTGCCACACGTCTGAATGACATGCGGTACAGAAAGAAGCTGGGGATGCATACCGTACAGGGTATTCCTAATTCGTACACGTATACATTGATTGAACAGGACTAGAGTCAGAGGACCATACTACCCTTCTGAGTTTCAGGGAGGGGGGTGTACCGAATCCTCGAAGAAAACATGTGTCGAGGATTTTGATCCTCGTAATTTTTCCTAGGGTGTGATCCTCTGATTCACGAGATTGGTATCCTGTGAATTCTTTTGCACTCTAGTTTGGAGGAGATTTTCCATCCACTCTAATCTCGTGTTAGAATTCTTTTGTTTCTTCCGCGATACCAAACACTTGTTGATCTAAATTTATGTAGTTCTTTAATCGAGTAAGATTCAAAATGACATACCATTCTAATCCTGCCTTTTCTTTTCTTATTCTCATGTTTAACAATCTTATGTGTCGAAGAAGCCCGTAGTTTTGTACCAACTCTGACTAGGAATTCTTGGAACTTAAAGTTTTCAGAAGGAACGATGTAAAATAAATAGTAGATATGTTCCTACTTTGTCAGGCATACAATGATACAGATACAGGGAAACGTTGTATATCTTTGTTCACTCACTTATCCTAATCTACATGGCACACTGGCAGAGCATGTACCAGTGATGTCATTGGCCATCATTGTTTAGTCTTGGGAATAATTCCTCACTGTTTTGTTCTATAGGACAGGAAGGATTTCTGTGTGCGGTGCGGCTACCAACTCGGCCATCGTAGATCTCAAAAAAAAAAAAAAAAAAAAAAAAAAAAAAAAAAAACTCGGCCATCGTAAGAGCATCTCTAGCATAGCCCGTTCCGAGGGTGTTTTCGTATTGAAAATACTCGGCGTAGATTAAAGACTGAATACCGAACTGGATTTTTTTTTTGTATTACCGTGAACAAACGGACGAACAGCGGCGGGATCACCGATTACAACCAAAATACGCCAACGGTGATCACCAGAGAAGCAAAAAAAACCTACGCCAAACCTAACCCTAGCCCTAAACCTACCCGGGGGCGGCGCGGCGACATAGAGGCGGAGCGACGCCGCTCATTCCTCGTCGAAGGAGACGACGTGGACGGGCTCCGCTCGCATAGGGTCGCTAGGATGGCGTTGAGCGCGTTCTCGGGGAACAAGTCGAGCGCGGATAATGAGAGGCCGAATGCATGGGCGTCGTACCCCTCGACCTCCTCCGGCTCCTCACTCCTCACCATCACACCGGAAGAGCTTCCCGCGCCGAAAGAGCTCCCCGCGCCGGCTCCGGACGAGCTTCCCTCGCCGCTCCTGGCGACGGCGCGGAGGCGGTCGAACTCCGGCATGGCGCGGTACAGAAGCTTCGTCGGCACCGCGGCACCTACGTTGTTGAAGGCCCGCGCCGTCGGAGAGAACGAGGCGCCGCATCGGAGAGATCGGACTGGTCGATGGCGGCGCGGGAGGAGGCGTCGGGCTTCGGAGTGGTCTGCTTCGGAGGCATGGCGGCGGGGAGGAGGCGGATCTGGGTGGCAGAGCGAGGAATTTCTCGTCGGAGGCAGCGCGGCGGAGCGAGGAATTTCTCGTCGGAGAAGGTGGAGGGACTGGGGGCGTGAATTGAAAATGCGTCGTTGGCTGCTACTTATCCAGTTCCGTGCCTCGGATTCTCAGGCGCCCACAAAAAAAATTCGGGCCGAGACGGCTTTACAGGCTCTGTTCTGACCCAAAAAACGGTTTGAGCCCGTAAAGCCGCTGGAATTTTCCAGTTCCCGGGTAATACGGTCGCTGCTAGACATGCTCTAAGAAATACCCTGCTGAGAAAAGATCTACTCCCCATGTTATACTACTCACTCATTCGCAGCTCACACGGAGAAGATGATAATGTCAACTAACGTGAAGCATCGCCTAGACACGGGTGGCGACGATGTATGTACAATGACAACATTTGTGGCTAATTAATCATGTTTTTTCTTCTTATAATGGATCAAATAAGCCGTTAGTTTTGCACCGACTCTGACTAGGGATTCTTGGAACTCAAAGTTATGAAAAATAAATAATATGTTCCTACTGTGTCATGCATATAATGATAAATATACAGGGAACATTGTACATCGTTGTTCACTCACTTATCTTAATCTACATTGCACACTAGCGGAGCATGTACCAGTGATGTCATTGGCCATCGTTGTTTAGTCTTGGGAATAATTCGTCACTGTTCCTCTCTACAGTATGGGAAGGATTTCTGTGTGCGCGCGGTGCGTCTACGTACGTACCAACTCGGCCATCGCAAACCTCATAGAGTACTAGTGTATAGTGGGAATATCCCCCGGGCGGCCGGGCGTAAAGAAATACCCTGCCACTGTCAAGTAGAAAGATCTACTCGTCATGTTATAGTACTCATTCGCAGGTCACACGGAGAAGATGATAATGTTAAGTTGTCAACTAACGTCAAGCATCGCCTAGACACTGATAGCGATTAGCGACGATATATATGTACACGATGACAACATTTGTGGCAAATTGATTGAAGGCCTCCATCGCTGGGAACAGGGGAGGGAACGCAGTTTTCACGAGAGCGATGTGGGGAATAAGAAACTAATTGGCCGATCTGGGTGGATCAGCGAGCGACATCGACCTGCACGGCTGGAGATCAGTCTTCGCACACTCCTCGCTCTCCATCCAGTTATTCATGACAGCATATCCTAATCCTATACGTAAGCTAGCTAGACCGATGTTCTTTCAGTCAGTTACAGTCATCATAATTCTCAAGAAGAATCAGGCAGGCCAGCGAAACAGCTGGTAGGTATACGTATACCTGGTGCGCAATGCGGGTACACACAAACAGTACCCTGGATGGCTGGATTAGTCGAGATCTGCATTGTCGGCGGTGCACGCAGGCTGACGCGGAGATGCCACACGGATATGCCGGTGCGAAGCATATCCGTGAGCGGTGGGAGGTACAATGACGACCGAGCCGCTGAGGAGGAAGCGTCCGATCGCCGCTGCGGCGGGCCGGCGGCGCTGTCGCCGCGGATGACCGCAACACGACAGCGCCTACCCAGCCGAGTTAATCAGGACAGCATATGGAGGGGGACCTCGTCGCTGAATTATTGAGTTCCCGAACACGGGAGGCGAGGGCAGGGCCATAGGCCCATAGCTTTGTTGGATCGCCTTTGGCTGGATTTTGTGCAACCCCTTGCATTCTACAGTTGTGGTTACCTTCTTTTTCTTTAAAAAGACGGTCGACGTATTTTTTTTAACAACGTTGTAGGGGAAGGTTTTTCTTATTTAATAATAAGAACCCGAATTTGCCCCATGAAGACTTGAATCTGGGTGGCTGCACGGTATATTGACTCCCCTAACGAAATGAGTTGGTGTGGGGGTCATGGTGGTGGTGGTGGTGGTGTGAGGAGGAGGAGGAGGTGTGAGGAGGCCTAATTGCTCTGTGGCGCGCGTGCGCTTTGGCCTTCTTTGAGCGCACGGATGCTGTCGGAAGTACATATCAGATATAGACAAGATAGATGACATCAGCCACATGCGAATGTATTCTACAGTTTTAAAAATGCATAACTTTTGACTCGATTGTCCAAATTTAGATCCGCTTTCACATCCTTGTTCCTCACGACGAGATCTTCGAAACTGACGGGGTCGCAGCATAGAAAACAAAAATTTTCCTACGCAGCAAGCGGAATAAACCCCAAGGATCTAGACCTACTAGATGGAGGTAGCGAAGATGAGATCCAATCTCTTACCCTTGAAGATCAACAAACGCGTTTTGTCGGTGCAGGGGTTGACTAGTCGATCCCCGCAACTAGACTCATCTAGTCGCGAGGAGATGTATTTCCTCGAAATCCAATCCGACGAAGTGCCACAAGGGGTAGCACCTCCGCGGTATCCACACGTACGGCTCGATGTAGATCTCCGCCTTCTTGATCCCGCAAGCAAGGTGGAGATGGCTAGATGGATCTCGGCACCACGACGGTTGTGGTGGCGTTGATGGTGGAGTGCTCCGTCTGACAGGGCTTCGCCAAGCCATGTGAGAGGGAGAGGGAGAGGACAAGGCGCAACAGCCCTTTAGGGCAAAGGGGTGGTGCGGCTAGAGGTGGAGGTCTAGGCGGCGGCAGCCCTCCGGGGAGAGATGGCGCGCGGCTAGGGCAAGGGAGGAGGAGGGGTGCGGCTAGGCAAGATGAGGGGCAGCAAGGTGTGCCGCACCCCCTCCCCTCTCCCCTTTATATAGTGGGCGGCTAGGGTTTGGGGAGGGCTGGCCGGCCCCCCCCCCCCCCTTTCCTTGGCCCCCAAGTTGGGGCGCCCCCCTCTTGGGCCCCTTGGCCTTCACTTGGCCGGCTAGGCCCATGTGGGCTAATGGGTGGTGCGCAGCCCATGTGGTTGCTGCACCCCCTTTGGCCCATGTGGGTCCATACGATATGGGCTCCACTTCTAGACTCTTCTAGAACCTTCCGGAACCTTCCGGTACCCCGCTGAAATATACCGGAACTTTTCCGATACCTCTGGAGACCACTTTCCTTATATGAATCTTATTCTCCGGACCACTCCGGAACTCCTCGTGACGTCCGGGATCCTATCCGAGACTCCGAATCACTATTCGTTCATTCCATCAATTATCTCATCACTAAACCCTAGCTACATCGGAGCGTTAAGTGTGTGACCCTACGGGTTCGAGAACATGCAGACATGATCATATCAATAATCAACAGCGGGACCGGGATGTCCATATTGACTTCTACATATTCAACGAAGTTCTTTATCGATTGAACCACGATGCCGGAGATTCTTAATCTCGTATACGATTCCCTTTGTCTCACCGATATTTAATTTGCCCGAGATTCGATCGTCGATATCCCCATATCTAGTTTCATCTCGTTACCTGGCAAATTCTCTTTACTCGTCCATAATATAGGATCTCCGTGATTAACACTTAATCACATGGTTGCAACCTTTCTTGATGCTATATTACCGAGAGGGCCCAGAGATATCTTTTCCGTCACAAGGAAGGACAAATCCCAGTCTTGATTCATGTCACCCAACAAATACCATCGGAGATACCTGAAAGCCATCTTTATAAACACCCAGTTACGAAGTGACGTTTGATGTCCACAAAGTATTCCTCCGGTAAACGGGAGTGACATAATCTCATGGTCTAAGGAAACTATACTTGGCATACTAAAAGCGTTGGCAATAAAACTGTTGTGACACGATCAATTGCAACTCTTTATTTTCGGGTCTTGTCCATCAAATCATTACTCCTAATGATATGACTCCGTTATCAAGTGACTATAACAAGTCCATGGTTAGGAAACTCTAACCATCTCTTGACTAACGAACTAGTCCGGTAGAGGCTTACTAGGGACACCTGTTGTTTATATTCCACACATGTATTATGTTTCCGGTTAATACAATTATAGCATGGAGAATAAACTATTATCATAAACATGAATATGCTAATAAACCATTTTATTATTGCCTCTAGGGCATATTCCCAACAGTCTCCCACTTGCACTAGAGTCAATAATCTAGTTTACATTTTCTCGATCCAACACTCATGGTGTCTAACACTCATGGAGTCTCTGTGCTGATCATGTTTGCTCGTGGAAGAGGTTCTGCCTGTGTTCTGTACTACACAGTTCTTTATGTTCTTTGCAAAACGTTAATGTCACCTAATTTGACATTACTTTATCATCTCATGATAAACCTATTATCATCACATGATAATTCACATCATCACATGATGAATATAATATATTTGGTTAGAGAGTGAGATTTTCGTTTCCCATTATGCCTACATGACGTATGATCAGTCAAGAGAACTTTCACATAGCATGTGCACCTGGAACTCACTCAGTCTTGAAACAAAATTTCTCAAACCATAATATTATATCTTTTAATCCTTGAATTAATCATATACTCCTATATGTTGTAGACTCACAAATCGACAGTGCTATAAAGTCACTTCGATATTTTCGATCATGCTTTCGCTGCGCTTCTGCTATCATGAGATCCCCAATCTAGTTTGGTTTTATGACTTCAACCAAGTCTACCAATCTCTAGATTCTATTATCTCAACTCCATGGAAAAATGACTCCTCATTTAACATGTTCTTCTAACCAAGAACTTGGGTCACATATCGTCAAATACAAACACATGGTTCTTATATGTTTAGTCCTATGAACGATTCATAGCGAATTCTAACATATCCTCCAACCATCATTTTGTACTGAGTTATCAACTCAATGTTTCACCTATTTCTCACAAGCAGATGAACCTTTCTTCTCTTGTTTTATTTTGAACTCCTTCAAAATCTTACTTAGGTTAAACATCATGACATAATGCTTTATCAAACATATCTATCCTCCATAGATACATCCATCTCCATGGATATTTGACGTTCAATTTCTAACTTCACAAGTTATACGTTGGTTCCTGACTTATTTACAACATTTATGAAATCTCCATTTCACTCAAACAAGATGTTGTAAACTCCCACTCAAATATACACCATACACATATTAAATTGTGAAACCACTTTGGCTCCCACTCAGAAATATGTTATCCTTATATTTGACCATGATTTAACTAGCTCCCACTCAAACATATGTCACCACATATTTTGATCATGGAAAATAGTTTCTGCTCTAACTTAACATATGTCGCCACATATCTTAATTAGATCACACTCGTGTAATTTCTCGATATTTTGGACACCTCCAAAATTCTTAATTAACTATTAATATCGAGAACTCTTTATACGAAACGCTAGTACTTTACTAGCTTTAAGTTTTATTTATTCTCTACAAAACACCTTTTGAGGAATAAATATGTGAAACATCACTTTCACAAAATCAAGCAACAATTACTTTGTGATTTAAACTTAACATAGGATGACTCTTAGTCACTTTCGCATTTTAAGGTTTCTATTTCTTCTTTGTAGTTTCGTAGGTATGTCTTGTTTCTCAAACATGACAAGTAAATCATGAATATTATTTTGTAACCTGACAAAATTTTATATTCTTGAATCCTACTTTTCTTTAGACAAGCTAAACCGAAATTCAATGATCACCATCATCAATTCCTTTATGTGTCAAGTTTTAACCAACATAGCACTTTACATATGTGCCACTTGATACATAAACAAGCAATGTTTTAGCTTTTCCATTCCATCAATTCTTTTATCAATGAAACCTTTTCACGATAAATCCACTAAAACATTTAACACAATCAACAATTGATTTGTCCCTTTTAGTCTCTCATTGTGGAATCTCTATTCATAGTCACATATGAATATACTACAAACTTTATCTGCAATAGTTTCTAATTATCTCATAATTAATGAAACCACTGTTTCACATAACTAATATGCGAAATGCAAATCATTAAATAGATCCTTATTTCTAAACAGAGTGTTTATCAAATAAATCTAAATGCTATTATCAAACCCCGAAATAATACCCTTCTTTGAGACCACACAATATCAAATAGTGTGTGATTACAATATCTTAGGACATATCAAACTCCTTTGAAAATATTCTAAATATTGTAATTTGTGATAACACTTCTCACAAGTCCGCATACTAACATATAACTCAAATATTTTTTGTCTCTTTTGATCAAATCATAAAGATTCAATTTTCTTGTTAACTTAATATCCTAAACTCCAGAAATTTATTTGATCTCATCAAATATCATAACTCGAATAAATACACCTATTTAATCATTTATGATGGAGTACACAAAATAATGACATCTAACATTTGCTGAAAATACAACCAACACTTGTGTTTATTTTCGGCAATTCATGGCACTCTTCCAAAGGGTGGCATTTTAGTCACACTCCTTACAATAAGGCGCATTGATAAAACATCAAAATGTTTATTCAATATTCAGCACGACTAAAATAATTGTCATTATTAAGTTTTGGATATTTTAGTATGTCTCTTATTTTATAAATGTTCAACCAATTTATCATCTAGATTATAATAAGAATAACACACTTATGATCGAAAACTTGTGATTTCCAAAAAGGATCACTCATGAAAATAGAACAACCATTGTCTTTAACTTGAATAACCATCTCACATAAGCAAGACACACTAATTAAAATCACACTTAATTCGATTACAAAACTTATTCAAATTCTCTAATCCAAATGATAAATGTAGAGACAGATCGTTGCCAGCATCAACTCCTTGATTGCCACTATTCCACAACGTCTTCCCATATCCTTTATGCAAATCTTCAAGTAGCAGGTTCTGTTTTCATAAAACAGAATGAGTATCAAATACTTATTGGAACCGCCACAATTGCAATTTGGACTTAAACACTTATAACATGTATATCAATATATACTTTCTGCCTTGTCAACTTCTCTTGCTATGGGTTCCACTTTGACATGACGCAGCCGAGACACGAACTCATAGAAAGTGATCAAATCCCTTCCTATGACCTAGTCTCCGACACAATTCTTGAAGCTGGGGAGAAGCTAGCGTATCACCCTACCTATCGCGAAACCGTCATTCATCTCGTGGTTCCAAACAAGCACTAGACGATGATGTATCTCATGCATTATCCTCAGGTGTTGTTCCAAGCAAGTGTTCTCTTCCATCTTGAGTGAAAGAAAACCGTTCAGACATTCAAACCTTACAATTCTAACTTGTGCTGAAAAACAATTTTTCAGCTCACCAACAATCTTCATTGTAGTAAAGTTCTTGAATTGTCTACTTAGATCAGAATTCATGAAGGTGCACATCATCCACTTGACTTTCAAGTAGGTGGTTCAAAACCACTCCATGTACTCCTCATCGCTTGCAGAAAAAATGGGTTTATCTCCTATTGGTTCTTCTAGCACGTAGAGCTGAGCATGGGTGTTTAGGACTTCTTTCAGGTACCACTTAATAAAATTTGACCCACCGAGACGCAGTTTTTCAGCAGCGAACAGACTACCATAGTCAACCATGATCTACAAGGATTTTTGCAAAGACATTTGGACTTTTGTTTATGATAATTTTAGTTCATCTTAATGAACTCCCACTAAACTCAACATCTCTCTAGTTGTTTAGTGACACACGATCCAAATCCACTACACCACAACCGATCATCACGTGAGATGATGTAGCTTCAATGGTGAACATCGCCATGTTGATCATATCATCCATATGACTCGTGTTTAGCCTTTCGGCTCTTGTGTTCCGAGGCCATGTCTGTACATGCTAGGCTCGTCAAGGAAACCGTAGTATTTCCGCATGTGTAAACTGGCTTACACCCGTTGTATGTGAACGTAGAATCTATCACACCCGATCATCACGTGGTGCTTCGAAACGAAGAACTTTGGCAACGGTGCATACTAGGGAAGAACACATCTTGATATTAACGTGAGAGATCACCTTATCATGCTACCGTCGCGATCACATCTAAGCATAACAATAAGGTGCATAAAAGGATTAACATCACATGCAATTCATAATTGTGATATGATATGGCCTTTCTTCTTGTGCTTTTGATCTCCATCTCCAAAGCACCAGCATGATCTCCATCACCGACATGATCTCCATCATCATGGCGCCATCACCATGGTTGTCCACCAACTATTGCAACTACAACTAATGCTACTCTTAGCAATAAAGTAAAGCAATTACATGGTGATTCATGACACGCAGGTCACATAAAATAAAAGACAACCATATGGCTCCTGCCGGTTGCCGTACTCGACGACATGCAAGTCGCGAAAGATTACAAACATGATCATTGCATACATTATCACAAATCACATATTGGCCATACCACATCACATGACCCCCTCTGAAAAAACAAGTTAGACGTCCTCTACTTTGTTTATGCAATTTTTACGTGGCTTGGGTCAACGAGATAGAACCGTTCTAATCTACGCAAAACCACAACGGTGATATAGTAGTTGCTTATTTACTCATCCTTTTGAAAGGCCTTCCATTGAAAATTGCATCTTCACTAAAGCAAGAGAAACAGACACCCGCCAGCCACTTATGCAAAACAAGTTGCATGTCAATCGTGGAACCGGTCTCTCGTGCGTGGACGAGTAAGGTTGGTCCGGGCCGCTTCATCTCACAATACCGCAAAGACGCAAAGTGCACGCGAGAAGGTAGCAACATAAAATATCAACGCCCACAACACTTGTGTTCTAATCGCACCAACATCTATGAATAGATCTAGGCTCTGATACCACTGACTGGGGTCGCAGCATAGAAAACAAAAATTTTCCTACGCAGCAAGCGGAATAAACCCCAAGGATCTAGACCTACTAGATGGAGGTAGCGAAGATGAGATCCAATCTCTTACCCTTGAAGATCAACAAACGCGTTTTGTCGGTGCAGGGGTTGACTAGTCGATCCCTGCAACTAGACTCATCTAGTCGCGAGGAGATGTATTTCCTTGAAGTCCAATCCGACGAAGTGCCACAAGGGGTAGCACCTCCGCGGTATCCACACGTACGGCTCGATGTAGATCTCCGCCTTCTTGATCCCGCAAGCAAGGTGGAGATGGCTAGATGGATCTCGGCACCACGACGGTTGTGGTGGCGTTGATGGTGGAGTGCTCCATCTGACAGGGCTTCGCCAAGCCATGTGAGAGGGAGAGGGAGAGGACAAGGCGCAGCAGCCCTTTAGGGCAAAGGGGTGGTGCGGCTAGAGGTGGAGGTCTAGGCGGCGGCAGCCCTCCGGGGAGAGATGGCGCGCGGCTAGGGCAAGGGAGGAGGAGGGGTGCGGCTAGGCAAGATGAGGGGCAGCCAAGGTGTGCCGCACCCCCTCCCCTCTCCCCTTTATATAGTGGGCGGCTAGGGTTTGGGGAGGGCTGGCCGGCCCCCCCTTTCCTTGGCCCCCAAGTTGGGGCGCCCCCCTCTTGGGCCCCTTGGCCTTCACTTGGCCGGCTAGGCCCATGTGGGCTAATGGGTGGTGCGCAGCCCATGTGGTTGCTGCACCCCCTTTGGCCCATGTGGGTCCATGCGATATGGGCTCCACTTCTAGACTCTTCTAGAACCTTCCGGAACCTTCCGGTACCCCGCTGAAATATACCGGAACTTTTCCGATACCTCTGGAGACCACTTTCCTTATATGAATCTTATTCTCCGGACCACTCCGGAACTCCTCGTGACGTCCGGGATCCTATCCGAGACTCCGAATCACCATTCGTTCATTCCATCAATTATCTCATCACTAAACCCTAGCTACATCGGAGCGTTAAGTGTGTGACCCTACGGGTTCGAGAACATGCAGACATGATCATATCAATAATCAACAGCGGGACCGGGATGTCCATATTGACTCCTACATATTCAACGAAGTTCTTTATCGATTGAACCACGATGCCGGAGATTCTTAATCTCGTATACGATTCCCTTTGTCTCACCGATATTTAATTTGCCCGAGATTCGATCGTCGATATCCCCATATCTAGTTTCATCTCGTTACCTGGCAAATTCTCTTTACTCGTCCATAATATAGGATCTCCGTGATTAACACTTAATCACATGGTTGCAACCTTTCTTGATGCTATATTACCGAGAGGGCCCAGAGATATCTTTTCCGTCACAAGGAAGGACAAATCCCAGTCTTGATTCATGTCACCCAACAAATACCATCGGAGATACCTGAAAGCCACCTTTATAATCACCCAGTTACGAAGTGACGTTTGATGTCCACAAAGTATTCCTCCGGTAAACGGGAGTGACATAATCTAATGGTCTAAGGAAACTATACTTGGCATACTAAAAGCGTTGGCAATAAAACTGTTGTGACACGATCAATTGCAACTCTTTATTTTCGGGTCTTGTCCATCACATCATTACTCCTAATGATATGACTCCGTTATCAAGTGACTATAACAAGTCCATGGTTAGGAAACTCTAACCATCTCTTGACTAACGAACTAGTCCGGTAGAGGCTTACTAGGGACACCTGTTATTTATATTCCACACATGTATTATGTTTCCGGTTAATACAATTATAGCATGGAGAATAAACTATTATCATAAACATGAATATGCTAATAAACCATTTTATTATTGCCTCTAGGGCATATTCCCAACAGAAACAAGATCCCATATGTACATGTTCCGATAATTATTTTCGAAAAGCAACTTAAATGGTAGAAAGTTGCTTTTATTTTTGTGCTAGTAAAGCAAATTTTATAATACAAAGTTGCTGTCAAAATAAACTCCCAATGACCCCGAGAGCTGAGAGGGGAACTGATCAGAACTAATTAAGCCGACCAGCCACCAGAGTTGTTTTCCGAAACTAGATCATGTGAAAACCAATTTTTATACTGAAAACCAATTTTTACACGAAAAGCAAGTTTATGGTAAAAGCTTGCTTTATCAGCGAAGAAGTTGTTTTTTTAAAATATTTTATAATACATAGTTGCTTTTCTTCCCAGATTATAGTACAAAGTTGTTTTGTGATAGAAAAACAAGTTTATAGTACAAAGTTGCTTTTCGTTCCAATAGTACAAAATTGTTTATAGTACAAAGTTGCTTTTCGTTCCGATAGAAAAGCAAGTTTATAACACAAAGTTGCTTTTTTAAAAATAATTGTCGGAACATGTTCATGTGAGATCTAGTTTCAAAGATCTCGTCGCAAGAGCACTATGGTGAAAACAGATTTTAATTTGGACGTTTTATTTAAAAGTTATGTCTTTTCAAAAAAATCAAATGAGTTTGCACGTGGCTGACATCATCTATTTTATCCATACCTAAGATAAACAGTGCACATGGGCTGCCGACCGGTTTTTCTCTTTTTTGGCTCGTGAGGTCGCCCGGGAGAAAAACTTACGCGTGCGCTTTCTGACTGTCTGGTGGCGCGCGTGCGCCACCAAGTTGCGTCCGTGAGGAGGAGGAGGAGGAGAGGGGGGGGGGCTAAGCGGCATTTTTCCCACTGTCTGATCATCCATGTGATGTGAATCTTACCTATCCCGTGTATATTAGGATTTTCCCCAACATCTGATCAACCATTTGACGTGAATATTGCAACAAAGTTCTTATTCATGACAAAAAAATAAAATATTGCAATATATCTTAGCATTTTTTCCAGAAAAATGTTACGAAAATAATAAATGTTTTGCAATTTTTTCGAAATAATAGTGCAAAAAAAATTAATTGTTGTCAAACAATTTTTCACGAGGATGTTGTAAACCGGGCAAAATAGTTCAACAACATTTCAAATAATAATGATACAAAAAAGTGGTAACTAACAATTATTTTTGCCATAGATTGACTTACAACAAAAATCACCAAAAAATTCAACAAAAATCACCAACTATTACAACGACAAAAACCTATGTTTGTAACCTTTTGAAGAGCACATAAGCAACATAAAAAAATCCCATAAAAGCAGAACTTATAGCAAACATCCAGAAAACCATACAAGATCTTGCTTCTCCTTTCACGACAAAATTAAACTCATACAAATTCGTTACAGTTTTAAATCACTTATGCAACATCAAAAATTCCGAGAAAAATACAACTTGTAGCAAAACTCCGAAAAAACATTGCAATATCTCCTAGTGTGGTTTCTCAACAAAAGTCATATGCAAACATGAGTATACGAGGAATTTTTTCAATATTTTTGTGTGGATGTTCACTTGCTTGCGATTATTTTGCAAATGGGATGCACTCAGGTACATCATACTATAATCACACTCTTCGTGACATATGCTAGTAATATTTGTTGTTATTTCGTGATGATGTGGTTTATATTTCCATCTACGACACAAGAGCATGATGCTAGTACAACTTTTTTCATTCTCCACGGCTAACCATCAAGATCTAGTTCCAACATATGAGCAGACGGTGCCTACGGTTTGAGTGAAACAATTTCCTCTAACCTTTCCTTTTGAACAGTTGGACACCCCAACCGTACTACATCATGAACGTGATACAGTTGGCAAAGCCAAAGGGTTAATAGCTAGAAAATTATTTCCATCACCCCGGAGGATAACCCTCCGTTTTTTCACTCGCTGAGATCACACACATCCGCGCATGCATGTAGGTAACAATGCATATGCACAAGCATCAGCTTCCACCCCGTCCATCTTCCATCAGCGGCGTCCTCTATCTCCCACCATTCACCGGAGCCAGCACTTGCCGACATGCTGCCATGGAAGTTCCTCCCAACGATCTTACTGAAAACACAAAATCGAAGGCATCCAACCTATAGAGCTTAGGAGGAGATGGGGTGTCGAGGCGGGATGCATTCGAACCCAGTAGATATGGCTCCAATAAGTCTCCAGTGAGATATATCCGTCGTTGTGGCGAGGCTGGTGGTCCAACAAGAAGGTTAGTGTTTGTGGATTTCGATGCTGAATATGTGTGTTCGATATGCTACAAACTTATGTGTGTTTTGCTGCAAATATACAAGCGAGATGCTGCCACGATTTTGCTCGCCTAACACAATTGTTGCTTCGATGCTACAAATGGTTTTGGTGGGTGCTACAAACGTTGTCCTTCCATACTACATACGAGTGTTGACTTTTTTATCTCGGTGTTTGCTACGAGCGATGTGGATTTGCCACGAATAGTAAAGATTTTATACATGCACATATATTTTTTGTTGGATACACATATATCACTTGCTGCATCGATGTTGTCAAAATATTGCTATGTTCTTTTTACGGTTTTGACACATCCAAGAAAATGTTACAACGATGCTATAGTAACATAAAAAATTGCTACTGTGAGACGGGAGTATGATACAATGGTCGAATAGATAATATTTGACGTTTTTGTGAGATACGGTGGGGCGCGGGTGATTTTTACCCGAGATGTGAACCGAGGCTCAGCTGGATGGCTACGAGGTGCTGATATCTATGATACCCGGCAGTTCGAGGTCGTGTGCCAGCGCTCGCCCATGCCTCTATACACACTAATTTTTTCTAAATAACTGCTTGGTGGTCTGTATAAACCTTAAGGCCCCGCTTGGAATGCATGTAATTTTCCACCCCCGTAACTTCCCCCGGTAATCCGCTCGTAAAATATACGGACCTCAGGTGGTCCGTATTTCTTCCCGACGGTTTCCGGCCGAAAAACAACAATCCAAGCGGGCCCTAAGTCGCATTTTTACCCCGGAACACCTGGGCGCCCAGTGCTCTTGTTTAGCAGATGGAGGCGGTTCCATGCTTGCTGCGCACATAGAATCCGGCTTGGTACCTGACGCGGATCCGTGCTGTTCCCTGTGCGCCAATCAACAGGTGGGCCCCACCGCCCTGTCTCCGATCGATCGGTCGCCTCATCTACAATACCACACGGCCCCACCGCACAATACCACCCAGCTTCACCGCATCCCATTCTCATTCTCCACGTCCCTCGACGCTTCCGGCAGCGGCGGCAGGTGACCCATATTTATAGCCACCCTGGGTCGACCCAGTCGGATCACAGACAGCACCGCCGAGCTAACAGCCGAGCAGCACAGAAAGGATCGCATCCCCTCCCCAGTTTGTGGCGATCAAAACACAGAAACACTCACAATGGTTATGGAGGAATCGATGGACAGCGACATGAGCCTGTCGAACATGGTTTTGAGCTTCTTTGAGGACGGGGAGACGGCGGCGAGATGGCCGGAGAACGAGGACGACGAGGAGGGATCCAGCGGCACCGCCGAGAGCAAGGCCTACTGGCAGGCACAGCACGCCCAGCTCCATGTAAGTCTCTTCTCGAGTGTTCCACGATCGATCCAGTGTAGTTCTATGGAATGAATCGCCCATCTGCACGACCTATCCTCTGTTTCTGATCGAGGGATCGACGCCATGTGCACAGGAGGCTTTGGCCAAGACGAGCACGGCCGAGAGCAGGATACGGGCGATCGCGGAGGATGCCATCGAGGGGACGCGCGCCGTCTGCTCCTGCGCGAGACGGGCGGCGGCCGGTGACTGCCGGAGCTGCGTGCTGCGGCACGTCGCTGAGCAGCTCCGCGGCGCCGGCTACAACAGCGCTATCTGCAGGTCCAAGTGGGCGCGGTCCCTGGACATCCCTGCAGGTAAACGGTTGCTTTCGAGACACAGTAGTTGGTTCCTTCTAAACGAAAATTCAGACGGCGTAATTAACTAGGATTAAAAGATCATTCAGTTCTAAAACAAAGAAAAAGCGCATGCACGGCTGGCCTGAACCGTGTGCCTAGGAAGATTCGCCAAGGAATTAACCATCACTTAAGTTTACATAAAAATGGGTGGTACACAGTATTCTCTTGCCAAATTCTTCAATGTCACATGGCTCACATGGACATGAACATCCAACGCTTCCGGCGCGATAACGTCGGTACAGCCAAGTAAAAATTAAGAACGGCAGGCACCCGTCACCTTCTCCATTATTCCCGACTGCCTGTGACCTGAACAGTCGTTGCACATCCTCATCATGTCGTCATCACAACTTGCCCGACCAGATGTATTATCCACGTTTAATTGCTTGCCGTAAACACTGCAAAACCTGCACGCTCGACGCAACGTCACATGCCCCCGCCCGAACCGAGCTCCTGCTTCACAGAGTTCGGCGCCACCAAATCGTCGATGCTGACGTCTTCTTCTCCTGTAACGTCGTAACGTGCAGGCGAGCACAGCTACGTGGACGTGGCGGTGCAGACCCGGAGCGGCAAGGCGGTGCGGGTGGTGGTGGAGCCCAGCTTCCGCGCCGAGTTCGAGGTGGCGCGCGCCGGCGCCGAGTACCGCGCGCTGGTCGCCGCCGTACCGGAGGTGTTCGTCGGCCGCGCCGAGAGGCTACGCGCCGTCGTCAAGGCCATGTGCGCCGCCGCCAAGCAGTGCATGAAGGAGAACAACATGCACCTCGGCCCCTGGAGGAAGCACAAGTACATGCAGTCCAAGTGGCTCGGCACGCCCCAGCGAGACGCGGCGGCGGTTGACGCGGTGGCGGTCGGATCGCTGTCGCCGGAGAAGCAGCCCAAGTTCAGGGCATCCATGCTGAGCTTCGACTTTGGCCGCGCCGCCGCCGTGGTGGTTGCGTGATGGACGACAGGCCACGAGAGAAATATGTCACATGTATGTACCCATGTTACCATGTTGTTTCGTGCCGCCGGAGCTGCAGTAGCTATTAGAGAGTGTACCGCGCATTTTAGGTTTTACGTAGTCTGGAAATTGCAATCTCATGGATCTGTTCTTGAAGAAGAGAAATCCATTGAAAGGGGGTGAAAGTAGAAAACAAATCCAGTTTCACGGCGGAATTCTTAACAGAGGCTAGACAATATATATACGGAACTAGTACTATGCATACGACAAATGGCTATACGATTTTGTACGATAGCTGATCCAACGATAGTGCTCCATGCACCTGGCACCACCCGTGATGAATGGTTCTGTCGATTCGTCCTACAAGAATCGGACAGATATATGTCTTATGTAGAACCGTTCATATAAAAATCGGGGAGAAAACAAAATAGGTTACATCACTAATTAATCATAAACATAATCCGGCAAACCCCATACTCTTTGTTGTTGATAAAAATGAAATCCCTATTGACTCCTTTAGATATCCGTTTTTTTCATAAGGATATTGAATATAAGAAATACTCACTACAGGAAAAGATGGCTACGCCGACGGCCTTTTGCCGTCGGCACAGGCTAATTTGCCGTCGGCATAGCTTGTGCCGACGGCGGCCGTCGGCGTATGGCTGTCGGCGTAGCCGTCGGCGTAGATGCCGTCGCCATTTTGTTTTCCAACATTATTTTTTTCAAAAAAAAATTAAAAAAAAATTCAGTTTTTTTTCCAATTTCGAATTTTCCAACTTTTTTTCAGATTTAGAATTTTCCAATTACCCACACACTTAATCTCAGGTCAAATTACTTAACTTAGTCAAACTTCCCGTTCGGTCACCCATCATCAGATTGTTCCAGCCCGAGCACGCTTAACTTTTGAGTTCCTTCCAAACTAGCTTCCAAATGAGAAATTAGAACTTACTGATATTAGTACCCTATCAATCATATTAACTCTTCGATTATGATGTTACACTTTTCATTGTTTAAATTTTAAGAATTTGTTTGAGTAAAATAAGAATAATTATGTAATAGTATATTTTGAATAAATAATAATAAAATGAATTTTACTTCATTTTTTACTTTTTACATTTAATACGGAATAATTCATATCTTTAAATCCATAAATCGAAATTTGACAAATAAAATACCTAAATCGATTAGAAAAATGAGAGTAATCCAAATATGACATCAATATCATCTTTTGCATCACAAAAACCTTGATAGTTTTAGAAACTAGTAGACCACCTTATAAGTGCATTGTTTAAGTGCCAAAAAATAATTTCCAAAATATTTTCATAAATATGATTTTCCATTTTTAAGTGCCAAAAATGACTTTTTAAGTAAGCAAGTACCAAAAATATGTTGCAAAATGACACCCATTTAATTTTCACAAATAGTAGTACATATATAATGGCTAATCCCCAAGTATTAGGAATTTTCTCGATTTCTACCTAATTTCGCCTACTTAAATGACTTTATGTTGCTTTTCGGAAAGTAATAGAAATTTGAACTACAAATGTGTGATAGTTTCCTCTGATGATATGGATGTCATATTTGGATTCCCCTCATTTTTCTAATCAATTTAGACATTTTATTTATTAAATTTCGCTTTATGGATTTAAAGATACGAATTATTTCATATTCAATGAAAAACAGAAAAAAAATATAGCTATGCCGACGGCAAAGCCGTCGGCGTAGCCCTGTGAAGCTGTGCCGTCGGCACAACCGCTCTACGCCGACGGCAAAGTTACGCCGACGGCCAGCTCGTCCGGTTGGCCGGCCAGGAGGCTACGCCGACGGCAAAGCCGTCGGCGTAGCCCTGTGAAGCTGTGCCGACGGCACAGCCGTCGGCACAACCGCTCTACGCCGATGGCAAAGTTACGCCGACGGCCAGCTCGTCCGGCTGGGCTGCCAGGAGGCTACGCCGACGGCCCCGACCTTTTGCCGTCGGCGTAGCAACTGGCCGTCGGCACATTAGGCCGTTCCTGTAGTGACTCTTTAGTACTGTAATCTGATGTCTTTTTCTGGGGTCAGAGGAAATGCATCTCAGGTACACCAATTAGTGAGTATGATTGGATTAATGGTGGACCCTCTTGGACAAATGATTGATTTTCCTATCCAAAGAAAATTATGCGAAAGATTTTCTTTGACAGACTTCACATTTGGAATTACAAAAAAAATCATCGGAAAGAAATTTTGGGATCACGTCGATGGTTGCAATCTGTAGTTTTTTTTTGGTAACATGTTGACATTTGAAATCCATCCGCAAACATCGTATAGCCAAACGAACATCCTATAGCCAAACAAAAAAAAAATGGGAACAAGCCAACATTTGCAATCCCTCCGCAAACATCATATAGCCAAACGAAATGGCATAAAAAGAGCCCTCATATTGAGCTATAGACGAAGAAGAAATGTGCTAAAACAAAGCTTCTCATCATTCACACTTTTTCCAATTGTCGACCTTGAGCCTCTTATCACCGTAAGAGTCACCATGCCCTTGCTGCTTGGAAAACTTCACTTGACAACCGCAGGAACAACTTCTCAGATTAGTGCATTTTCGGTTTAACTCCTTTTCCTGCAAAAACGCCAAAGAGAAAACCATTTGTTCTATCATATTAGTCGTTGTAACCCAATCATGTGGTCTAACTGATCCAAAACGGCATTATTTCGTGTTTTCCAGATGGACTAAAATAATAGCTACAACCCATAGACGCAAGAATTGTTTCTTGTTTAGTAACCTCTCATCCACCCTGAGAATTTCGTTGCCCACACAAATTGACACATCTCACATCCTCTTCTATGAAGCACAGCCTTAATCAATACCATTCTGAACATCCAGACAAAGAAAAGCTTTCACTTTGGCAGGGATTTGAAATCTACATAGAGACTGGAAAGGAAGCCTAAAGAGCTGCTCCACTTCAGCGTCCACTACAAGAACCTGACCAAAAAACAATTCAGATCATGAGCGGAACCAGCATGTAGGCTATGGGGGATTAGCACATCGTCGCCCCCCTGTCAATTTTATCATGGGTATGCCTTCCCTTCCACATCTGAAGAGCTTCACAAACGAAATCCTTATGAAATCCAAACACAGTGCCAACCCGATTTATACACAATATGAATTGTTACCCTCTGATATCACATATATCATACAGTTTTCCGGATCTAGTCACAAAAGTATGTTTTCAGATCTAGAAGTGTCGTGATTTATTCACGGCAGTAGACTTTGGGGGTGGCTAACGGATGGTGGAGCTAGCGACGTAGGAGATTCCGGGTGCGATATATTCACAACACATTGTACCTAGGCTTGACTCCTCGCTCTGGAGTAAATACCTACTTTCGGCTTGTCTGTATTGATATTACGAGATCAATTATAGTGTCTCTCACAGCAGTGGTTTCGTGCATTGTCTAAGTGGTGCCATCTAGGGCGCTCCCTGTCGGTCTTATATACACGGCCGACTTACGGTTAAAATCTACCTGAGTCCGTTTGGGGTCGGTCTCCTAATAGGAGCCAACTACATCTTATCCACTACGCCATCTTCATATGGAAACTCCTATTAGATCAGGCTTAAGTGAGAGCCGGCCCAAACTTCATTGTGTAATCCCAACTAGGGGGGCGACGTAGGCCTATGGGCTGCCTCCGCCTTGTGGGCCTATCTTTTTGGGTATCTCCTCATCATTAGACCGAGCTAGGTCTTGATACCGGCTTCCGTGCTGCCTGAAGACGACTTGGTTCATGCAACATAGTCGTCGGTTGCGCGACCTTGGTGAACTTCTAAATAATAATCAACAAAAATACTAAGAACAACATGTTGAGTTAATGTAGCTGACGACATAGACTTTAATCATGTCGGCTCAGACCCATTGGGACATATTTTCTTGGCCGACTGTGAGTGGTTGTTCAAGAACCGCGTCCAGGTTTATCTAGGAGTCGGCGTCTCTTTGGTCTCTCCGGAATGACGTCATCATATAGCATGAGCAAATTTTGCTCTTGTACTCTAGTCTTTGTCCTGGTCCACGGATGTAATACCCCAGCATTTAACAACCAATGAAGGGTAGAAGTATGATTTTGTGCATCTGCATGCATGCATCTGAAAATCCGAATAATTTTTTCGCAAAATAAAACCCTGGAGGGATTGGAGATCATTCAACTTCATGAGTAGAGTTTAGCTCATCTGAGGTGAATGTGATAAGTTTTGACATGACCTCCAGGCATTTTTACTGGTTGCGGGAAATCAGATCCAAATTGGAATATACAAATGATATTGAATTGGGGAACTTATTTAGATGTATAACAAAGTTATTTATGCTTATACAAATAAGCAAATAACTCATAATCAAATACCAACTCAACACCTTTCACAACTCAAAGAGTTATTAAAACAAAGTAAATAATGTAAATGGTTGAGTATTAGAAAACCTTGTCTTTTCTTTGCCCAAACATAAAAGAAATATAAATGCTTTAGTAATCTACATTATTACACCAAACTTGATCTTCTTATTTGATCTTAGCTTCTTATCTTCAAATCTTTCCAAAGACATTCCTGCAAGACAAATCAAATAAGAAAGAAACTCGGGGTGAAATTTAAAGGCTTTGTGTTATATGAAAGGAGTTTGGTAACAAGCTATGCAACCTTGTTAACAGATGTCTTTTGTATGCATTAAAGCAATTGAATTTCAAATAAGGTTACACCTGGTCAGAAGGAGAGTGTCCTTTGAATAAAATGTTTGCCTTCACCACAAGGGTGAGGCAATATAATCTTGGAACTTAACTAATGGATATTAGGAACTTGCCCTAATATCCAAATCTTGACTAGAGGGATCAACATTACTTCAAAGGCGACAAGGGATTATGGATCAGACTTGGATCAGTTGGATCATCTGGAGTCAAGTAGTCAACAAGGATGAGGAGCAGCATTTGATCAATACAAGAGAAAGGAACAAAAAGCAACATTGATCTTTTGACCAAGAAGGCAAAGTATCAACCTCTTTACCCAATCAAGTGCCTTTTAAGAAAGCCACTTAAAAATATTTCTCCAATGGAATAAAATCCCAGGGGAGAAGATAGTCCAATGATAAAGACCACAAATATGAATCTTGCAAAGATACTTAACATCCCAACTCTGTAATAAATGTTGAATAATCTACCAAGTTCATGGCATGTATTGCTTTGGAACTCAAGGACTTGGTTGTATCAAAAAAAAAATTTGAACACATTTAAATGACCAAAACGTATCTCTATTTTTAAATGTGACTAAGGTGTTTCAAAAATTCAAAATAAAAATACGTGGAGCTTCTCTATAATATTAGGAGCATCCATGAATTTTTTTATGATTTTTGGACTTATCTAAAAGCCCTAAATAAATATGTGAAGTTTCTGTTTTAAAGAATTTCATAGTTACTCAAAAGTCCAGGGGGTTATGTGCAAAAATTCCTTTTCTTTTCTTTCTTCTTCTTCCTTCAGCCAGAAAGCAGAGAACGACGCCGCCGCGCCACCTCCTGCCTGCTTGCCTCCTTGCGGGGATAAGACCCCGGGGAGACGTCCCCATCTCGCTCACGCTCCCCTCTCTCGCGTCGCTCTCTCTCTTTCTTTCTCTTCCAAGCAAACGACCACGAAACCCTAACCCTAGCCCGTACTGCCGCCGTTGTGCCCCTCAAATCGCCGGCAAACGGTGGAGCTCCGCGGTCGGAGACCTTGTCCATCATCTTCGCCTCGTCGTCCTCTACGCCGTGGTGCCACGCGCGCGTGCTGGGAGGGACCGTAGCCGTGGAACGCGTCCGGCGTCCCGAACGCCAGCCGCCAGTGTCGAGCTCGATTCCGTCGCCGACATTGCTCCATCAGCGCCTAAATCTTGTCCCCGACGATCACAGTGAGCTCAGGCCTCGATTGCATCCTTTATTCCGCTGGATTTCATCAGTGTTTTGGGAACCGAATTTGGCCGCCGTGTTCCGCCGCCGCGCCGCGCCGCCGTGGTAGTTCCGGCGACCATAACGGGGCGGCGCCACCACCCCTTGGTTCGTCTCTGTCCCGCGCGTCTCGCGCGTGTGTCCTCGTCACCCGGGGAGGCCGGATTCGGCCGGGCCGTGGCCGACTTGGCCGCTGGCCATAGCTGCTGACGTCAGCCGACGTCAGCACATCCTTATTCCTTTTTAAATAAATAAAAACCTGACCAGTGGGACCCTCTGTCAGATATTTAATCTTTTCCATAAATTCCAGAAAATGATTTAAAATTATAAAATCAATAACTTTTAATCTGCTTATCAAAAAATACAAATAATATATCAAAATGCTTAGAAAAATGAAATCTATATGATTATACTAAATTGATAATTGTTTAACCAACAAAAAAAATAAAAGTTGTTTAGAATTACCAAAATGCCACATAAACATCACCTAAAATTTTGAAAGGCAAATAAAATTCCTAAAATTAAATAAAAATATGTTTTCAACTCCAAATTTTATAAAGATTTCAAATATGATTTTTATTTAATTTATTAAAAAGGTTTGTTGAATAAAAAAATACTAAGATCCATAAATGGATATGATTTCAATTATTTTAAAATAAATTATTGGAAAAGAATTTTCTTATGTAATTAATTCAAAGGTAGTAAGTGAAATTGAATTGTACTAGCTTCTAAAACAACTAATTTTCTAAAAAGAAAATAAATTTGAAATAAAGGTTCAACACATAAAATTTGAACTCAAATACCGTAATGTAAATGACTGTTCCGTTACTCATCCTAGGTAAAACACACAAAAAGGAGTTCATTTGAAAATCAATCACTCTAGGGTTGTTACTTTTAAAAGTAGTTAAATAAAATAAAATTATGAAATAAATGCAATCCTTAACTGAGCACCTGTAAGTTGTTTATTAATCATGTAAAACATTACTTCGATAATCATAGCCAACACCTAAGTCTAAAAGTTATAACAACTCAAAGCATCTCTCCGTTAACAAAGTAATCAATAACGCTAAGCGCTTACTTGTAAGTTTGGGTATTTAGGGTTAAATACGATGCATCTCATATTTATGCATAATAGCATATTGCAAGTGTTTCCAGTAGTCCTTACCCGGACTACTTTGTTGTTTTCAGATCTCCGGGTTTTGACGCAACCCTAGAACCCCGAAGGGCATGAACTGCCATCTCTATCACAGGCAAGTTCATCACTTGCTCATATCTCTTGAAATATTTGTTAGAAAACTATTTGCAAAACCTTATTATACTATCACCTTTATACAAAAGAAAGCATAAAACCTATTTCTTTAATAACTTGACTATTTGGCTATCTACCTGAGTGGTGGTAACCTAGTATGGTTGGCAAATGGGACCATGGTAAGATGAATAGGTCCGGAGGTTCCATTTGCAAGGGAAAGTATTACCTAGGATTAACAACAAATGCCGTCATAATGATTGCGCCGTAAAGACGCGTTAACCATAAGGCTTGGAATGGGACGGGAAATGTCATCTGTGACCTTCTTCCGTTCGCATGTCAACGGGCTGCCAGTGCCGTACGCTGTAGATCTTGCGGGACTACATGCACATGGGTGGGATCCCTTAAGTCCCACGGTTCCTGGGGTCTATGATGGACTGTAGGAATGTCTGGAACAGGCTATCCTTATGGTATAGGGGAGGACTTCGGTCTGGAACAGTCTACCTAAGGATAAAGGGGAGGACAAACCTACAGAAGGGTGGGCATGCGAGGTGATGAAGAAGCACAGTGAATGGCTTGGATCAAAAACCGGGCCCCACACCAAAGGAAGTGTGGACAGGAAAGCTACCTGGTTGTGCAACAAGGTCTTGATCCCTTATGGGTAAAGTAACGCACCTCTGCAGAGTGTAAAGAATTGTAACATGTTACTCCCTGTTCCGGGAATAAGCTGCGAACGCTGCAGGAAAGGAACTCCATGAAAGTTCTACCCCTGTGAAGGATGACGGGCATAGTTTTCAGAATAAAAGCTACCTCTTGAAGAAATGTTTACGAAAACCCTGCATTAAGCTTAAGGCTCCCTGGAGTCTAAAGCTGTAGCTAGTGCATCAAACTTCCCACCGTACATAATGGACTTGCTGGGTAACGCTAGTTACTCACCCTTGCCCTTTTGACCCCCTGCTTTATTTGTGGAGCCATCAAAGGAGTTGATGGTGGTGCACCACGATATCGAGATCTTCAACAAGGAGTCAACCGCTACTTCACCAACCGAAGCACGTCGACAACTATGGCTACGAAGGAGCAATGTCAACGATGTTGAGGAGATCACTCTGCCAACGGAGGCGACCACGTCTATTAGAAGGACGAGTACCATCTTGAACAGAGATACTCCAGATAGAGTAGATTAAGGTTGTGGCAACAGCAGTAGTGGATTAGGGCTTAGATCTAGAGTTAATCTCCAGATTAGTACTACGAATTGGCTCTTTTCTGGATTTCATTTGTACGAGGCTATCCTCTATGTATCAAGGAGGTTCTCGAGATTTTGTATTGAATATTGTTGTAATCCTATAGTGTTACCTTGGACCTGCTATGTTTCTGTTGTACCACTCCGAGAGATGTAATATTCACGGATAGGTCCTTCTGTGAGTATTATGTCATCGACTTGCACAGTACACCATGCAGTGGTGTGCTGGGTCACCGCAACGGATCAGTCTAACCCGCTTGTCGGACTGATGGAACAAAACACCATGATGACATCTTGTCTCATGCATGTGCATCGTTTCGTCGATGTGTGAAGCACTTAAGTAGTTAAGTGTGGTCGTGTGGCAACTTTGGGAATTACTACCGCCACACCCACGTGTGACTCGAGGCATTCCTCATGTCGCATGAAGTAGCACGGCGCAGTTACTGCGCCAAATTACGGTTACGTTCAGATTTTACCCGACCTTTATAAGGCACGTGGGATAAGTCATGGGTAAAACTTCCCCATTCTCATCTGCTTCTTCTTTCTCGTACGCGACGCCTTGCCCATTGTCTCCAAAAAAACTCTCATCCTTTTCCTTCGCTCCGGGCTCCACTCGCCATGGCAAAACCCAATCGGCGCATCACCTACAACTAGGATGGCTCGACCGTCACGAAGGCGTGTTGAAGGGGCTTGTCCATAATGGAATGCTGCCACAGCATAGCATTGGCAAGTGGCGAGCGTCGGGAAAGGAGGAGCGGCCAACGCCGGGGGAAGGAGCGTGTCCTCTTCGTGAGCCACCTCGAGCGTGGTTTGACACAGCCGGGCTCAAAATTATTCAGAGACTTGTTGTAGTTCTACGGACTGCAAATGCACGACCTCGCATCCAACTCGATCCTCCATGTTGCTGTGAATGCCTGCTTCACAGCGTTGCGCAAGTTGTACCTCCGTTGCAGCCCTCTCTTGCTCTTTGGCTCGAGCTATTATTCGGCAAGCAACAACGGGAGGTAGCAAAGGGGTCGTTGCTGACTTGTGACACCATCGCCTTCCAAATCCTCCGATGGGGAAGTCCATCTTCTGCCCTTCACCGACAAGCCATATCTCTTCCCATCGAGATAATACTTGCAAATACAATTATCCCATGTAATGACTTGTCAACAACACCAAAACCCACTTAAGGATAAGAATATACTTTTAACGGTTCAGAGGCGGGACTCTTTTTCCGAGAAAGTATATTTCATGATATTTTTAATAATATTGATTCGATTTGTTTTTATTGATTTTTTTCTAGTATGCAGAGTAATTTGGAATGGTGGGAGTATGAACAATAGACCGTTTGTCTGTGTTCAGTACTTTAACTTCTTTACCATATAATAAAATTAACAAATCTCCCAGGACTATCCAAAAAGGAGGGCTAGCTGAACTTTATCAATGTGTACAAAGGGCTCGTCAATGAGTCAGTGACAACTAAGCGCACGAACAGAGAAATATATACATTTTCAGAGAAATCCCAAAGGCACAAGCAACATAAAAGTGGAAGAAAAAATCAAGTTGAAACCGGACAATTACTTATGCTATGAAATAACCAAGACAAGCAAATGGTACTTCTTTTTATCTACCAAAAGATTTTTTTTTTTGTTTTGATAATTACATTCTGAAAACTACACGGACTAGGAACAGACTGCAAGAGAGAAGATTAATTACAGAAGTTTAGGTGGTGGGGGTCCAGAAAGATCATGATGATGGTTATGCTTGAGCTTGTGGACCCAGTGTGCTAGCCATTTCTTGTGATCATGAGTCTCCAGGAAGTTTGAGCACGGCATGTTGTCGAGTGTTCCATCTCTATCAAGAACTATCTTAAACTTCTCCAATAATTGAACTATTTGCCAGAATTCAGGCCTTTTATCTGCTTGCAAGGCCCAACACTGTTCGATCAGAACCCGTAATGCTGCTGGGCAGCTAGTAGGAATGGCCGGCCTCACATTCTGAAAAATGGAAAATTATGCTTGTCAGTTTCTTCTAAACGGGAAGCAGCTCCGTTACTTTCAAATGTTGACCATATACACTTATACAGTGCAAGTGCAACTAGTAAAAAAATGTCCCCAGATACAATTTCATGTCTCTGCATTTCGAACTAGTGGGATGATCTGAAGAAACCGAACGTATTACCACACAGGAACAGAACAGGAATCAGATGAGTTCAATACCTTGTCAAAAACCGCGAATGCTGCTTGGAACGGAGTCAAGTCTTCATAAGGCACTGAACCGGTAAGCATTTCACACAAGATAAGGCCGAAGCTGTAAACATCAACTTTTCGACCATAGGGCTTGTGCTTCATCATCTCTGGAGCCATCCATCTGAAAGTCCCAGGATCATTGGCCAGAGGGTCACAGTAGGCTTCTTCGCAAGATATTCCGAAATCAACAATCTTGGCGCACCATTCCGCGTCAAATATGATGTTGTCCGGTTTCACGTCACGGTGGACAATTCCTTGCGAGTGGATGTATCCCATACCGTTCGCGATGTCCAAGCCAACTGAAATGATCTTCTCTAAAGGCAGGGATTTGTGCTCTTGCTTGTGCAAGAATGTTCTTAACGAACCACCAGAAAGGAACTCGGTGATGACGCAGAAGACTGGTGGACTGCTGCATGCTCCAACCAGCTACAAACAAAAATTGTTTGGAGTCAGTCAAACATTTTGTCTGCCATGATAAAACAGAGAGATACTCCATGTAAGATCTAAAGAAGCAAGACTACGAGTTGTTAGTAGCATGGTCATACTACAGGACTAGTACATGTTAGGCATGACTAGGACCGACCGCCTGGAAACCAGGTGCAGAGACTGGTAGAAAACTAGATAGCACTTGGCCATTTCGGGCAAGAATAGCTGACATAAGGCTAAACGACAACGACAGCCCCGTCTATGCAATTTACATACTGCATCAATGATTTGTTCTGGCCATAAATGAACCCATCTAAGCTAATCACAAAGTAACAAAAGCAAACTAGCTAGAATGCAAAATCACAGATAACAAAACAGTGCTAATTCAGGGGCAGTGCATAATTAGACCAACACCCGATAAGTTTCTGAAAAGGGAACTCAGGAAGTTACCTTAATGACGTTACGATGCTGGAGGCGGGACAATGTGGCAACTTCCGTGTGGAACTGCTTCTCGAGCTGAGATGCCAAGTCTGCATTTTGCTCATCCTCAGGTTGTCTGATGAACTTGACAGCACAAGGCACCTCCATGTAGATTCCATGGAACAAATGGCTGTGCGCCCCGGAGGCAAACTTCTTCCCAATGAGCAGCTTCGAACGATCCACGGTCCATCTGTCGAGCACCTTCAGTGCAGCGGCCTTTGCCCTTGCATTGTCCCAGTACTGATCCTTCTTGTGTTTCACCTTGCCTGGCGCCCTCAATGGCTCAGCGGCTGCAGGCGCTCGTGGTGGAGACAAAGATTTCCCACGCGGCGGCGGAGTGGAGACTTGCGGCACGGGACGGCTCGGAATAGGGGATCTCGCCCTCAGCATCGGCGTACGCTCCTCGCCGGTGAGTTTGAACGAAGAGCTGCGCAGTGTCGGCCGCGGCGGCGGCGCATCAAAGACCGGAATTTCCTTGCTCGGGAAAGGAGACGGGCTGGAGCACACTCTCTGCAGCCTCATGCTCTGCTCGTCGGGACGGAAGGAGAACTCGAGAGGACCGGGGCTGCCGTTCTTGGGCTCCTGAACCTCGGGTTGGCAGCAAACGTCGACGAAGAGGTTGCCGCCCCCTTTAAGCACCCCGTTCCCAGCGCCGCCATCCTCCTTGTTTGTCTGCGAAGGGTGGCCGTGATCGCCGTGCTGCATCGGTTTGCTGTTGTCCAGGGAGGAGGAGGAATCCGTCGTGGGCTTGACATCCAGCGACCTTGTTCTCGCAATAGCAGGCGGCCTCGCCGAGTTGTTGGCGGTGGCCGAGGTTCTTGTCGTCAGCTCCAGGTTCATGCCGTGGAGCCTGAACCTTGAATCGGATCCTGCCGCTTCCTGCCTCAGCGCGGCGCCGCGGTTGAACTGCTCCATGAAGGCGCCGAACTGCTCCCTGCCGGAGTTGGAGCGGACGACGGAGTGGGAGAACCTGGAGCGGCGCACCCACGAGAAATCCTCCTCGTCCATCTATCTTCTACTTACAATGCGATGCGAGCAGATCCCGCCCGACACGACAATGGATTGACGATCGAGAAGCCTTGGGAGTTGGCTACAGGAACCTCGACGAGAAGAACCCGGATCCCAGAACGTCCCACAGCTCGTTGAACAGACGCCACATTTGGGTCCCCCTGTTGTGTTGTGTTGTGTTCTGTTCTTGTTCTTATGGCCTGCTGCCCTGTTCTATAATGCTCCGAATTCAAGCGCAATCCGGCCAGGCTCCATGGACCACCGTCTCCCCCTCCTGAATCAAATTCAAGAGCAAACACTCGAAATCAATACGGCAGGTCTGGAATAATTCTCGAGTCGCCGAAGGTATAATAACAAATTAACGCGTGGATTGGTCAAAGCACGACGATTTCAGATAATTCAAACGACGAGGCGTGAAGGCAAAGTAAAGAGGGGCAAGAAAAGACAGAGGCGTGCAAGAACAATAGCATCACATGCAAGAAAAGGGCAGGCAGGCAGGAAGCAACCGGGAAAACTCGGAAATCCGGTATCCAAATCGAAAAGGAGTTTGCCTGCCCCTCCTAATCGGAAACCACCGACCAACCCGTCTTCTCTTACCCGATCGGAAGAGGAAGAGGAAGAAGAAGAAGAGGAAGAAGAAGAAGAAGAAGAAGAAACGGCCGAATCTCAACCGAGCGCCGGGGACGCCGCCGCGGGCCGAGAGAGTGGAGGGGGAGGAAAGCTGGTGGACGTGGGTGGGGATGGAATTTGGCCGGAGGGAATGTTGCGACGGAGGCACGTTCCAATCGCTCACCGAATCCAGCAGCGGCTACCGATTCGTGTCGTGCCCTCCTCCTTCCTTTCCCTTCTCTTCCTCTTCTTCCCCTTGTGCGTGCCGGTGCGCGTCCGTGAAACAGAAACGGAGCGGATGGGCACGAATCCTCTCTTCTCCGCGATGAAACAGAAAATAGATGGTGGTTAACGTGGAGCACCACGTAGGTAGAAGAACTGGGGCGGCGCCGGAGGATCTGGACGGACTTTCCTCCTATTGAAATATTCTTTACCGGTCAAATTATCAGAGAGAGGCGACGACTTCAGGATTTGATTTGAGGCGTACGTTTCTGATGAGATTTGAGGCGAACGGTAGAGTATTGTATTCGGGTAGGATTCTTTCCTGCGTCGGGCTCCAGCGTCCACGTGGGTCTCGTGTAAAAATATTCGTCGACGGTCCTACGGTTCTGTGCGTAGCGGCCGAGTCCATGGTCTATTTTATTTTCTCGGGCTTCGAAAAAGTCAGCAAATGACGTATTTCTGTCAACAAACTAGTATTTTTCTTTTTTCGCTTACGAAAAGCCTTTTGCTTCTTCAACTTTACTGAATGATTTTGTTGCTTCTTCAACTTTACTGAATGATTTTGTTTGGACTCACACGCGTAAACCACGGCTGACACGAAGACCCACGCAAGAGGTGACTCTAATCATTGGTTTCACGTTCAAATGAAGTTTTCAAGGGCATATCATACTTTACTACTGCTAGAAGTTTTCAATGGCATGGCATATTTTATAAGGGGAACTGATGGTTAAAGTTCTCGTCACGGATATAGTATTTTATCAACGAGGTGCCAAGCTTAAAAAAAATCAGCTAAAAAAATCAAAATTTAGCACATAAGTTTAAATTTGCAACAAAAAAAAATAACAACAGAAGTAATATAATTTGGTCTTAATTCTTTTACAATAATAATACTCAAACAGTGTACCCATAGTAGTTTTAAATTGGTCTTCACTATGTTTATCGTAGAAAATACTCTCTCGACACTTGCGGTCACCACCGGCAAAAGCAACACCGATTTGAGAAGCAGGTACATCAACTTGTAAAGCTCACTTTTTTTTTCAACTAGCTTCATAGAAAGCTGACCAAAATTTTATAGGTGTGTGAATCTATCGTCATATCAATAAAGTTATCAAGTTGTGAAGCAAGTCTCATCAAATCCGCTCGTGAGAAATCATTAGGATAGAACTCGCCAAGCTTTAAAAGTTTCTTTCTAATCATAAGACGCAAAATGCGTTGATAGGATTCAAGGCTGATATGCAAATAAGCAACTCCATATTAATTTCATCAAACCTGTTATCAAACTCTTGCCGAATACAATCAATGACACCAAGGAATAACTCTCTTCTATAATGATCATCAATTATTTGCTTTGTGTAACAACAAGGTGATTTTGCACAAGGAACATACCGCATCCGGCATAGGAAATTTGATGACATGTAGTTTACAAAATGAATTCGCCGTTGCTTGGAACTCTTCCGCCGGACTCATCAACGTCCACGTGGATCTCGTGTAAATTATCCGTCGACAATCCGAGTACATGGTCTATTTTACTTTCGGGTTTCAAAAAATCCGCAAATGACGTGTTTCTATCAGGAAACTAGTATTTCTTGTTTTGCTTATGAAAAGCATTTTGCTTCTTCAACTTTATTGGCTTATTTTGTTTAGCCTCGCACGCGTAAACCACAGCTAACACGAAGACCCACACAAGCGGTGACTCTAAGACTAGTCATAGTGGGAGTAACATAGGTAGTAACATAAGTGCCACATAAGCAAAAATGATGATGTGGTATGCAATTAAAAAGAGAGAGACAAATGGAGTAACTAGCTATGTTATCGTAACATCACAAAACCCAAGACAATATGAGTCTACAACCTAATTAATGAAGAGTTGCATGACACCACACACATGTTACTACCCACTATAAAGGTGGTAACATAGCCTAGTAAAATGTGTATGTTACTAGTCTAAGTTACTTTCTACTATGACTAGCCTAATCATTGGTTTCCCAGTCAAATGAAGTTTCCAATGGCATGGCATATAACTTTTATTTTACCAGGGAAACTGATGATTAAAGTTTTAGTCATACTACATCGCATCATAGTCGAACACAGGGCCGGGCCAACAAAATTCGGGGTCTTGTGCCAAACCTTTAAATCGGGCCCTACTTGTTAGGTCGATCTCCACCGTCGTGGCCCAACGGCCACACGGGCCCTAGGTCCAATGCGCCCTGATCGGGGGCGCCCAACCCTCTTATGGTTGGTGGGCCCCTGTGGCAGCGCTATATTAACAGGGTGGGGGCCGGGGCACACAGTACGAGGTTCACCGTGTTGCCCAGCACCCCACCGATACCCCCTACCGATCTAGGGTTAGCGCTTAGTCACGGGAAGCTCTCCACCGCCGCCGCCTCACTCACCCACGCACACCACCGCCACCACTCTCCACCATGGCCGGCAGCTCGAGCTCGGCGACCACCGGAGGTACTCACGCCGTTCCCTCTCCCTCTCTCACTCTCCATCTCTCGGTTACTCTCAATGGCTAAGGGGAAACCCTAAAAGGTTTTGACCGTGATTGATCTAGTGCTAGTACAATAGGTTTCAACAATGGTATCAGAGCACCCTAGCATCTAGATCCGTTCGGTAAAGATAAAGAAAATCAAAGAAAGAAACCCCTCCCGAAACCCTAACGCCAGATCGAAGGCTATGGGCAAAGTAAACTCACCGGAAGGCCTCGTGCTTGACGGCAAAGAGCGCCGCCGCCTCGGCCGCGCCATCCCTCTCGATCCGACGCGCATCGGCATGCCGAGGCGTCGGAAGAAGGAACACCTCCCTCGGGGGGCAAAGAAAAGGGCACAATGGCCTCTCCGCTCGACGGCGGGCCGGAACCCTAATCCTAACGTCGCCGACGGCGACGAGACAGCCACGGGAGGGAGAGTGAGGCGCGCGGGGGGCGGGGAATGAATCTAGGGTTCCCTCCCGACGGCGTCTCGGACAGTTTTGTCCGTGCGAGGAGTGCGGTGAGCCGTCCGATCAGGATGGACGGTCCAGATCGATGACCTAGATCGGTCTCGGACCGATGGGCCGAAAGAAAGGTGGCCGTGGGCCGACGGGCGTGTCTGCGTGCCGCACGCGGGCGTCGCGCAAGTAAATGGGCTTTGGGCCGAAAGTCTGAAACCGTGGTATGGGCCGCGCGTTTTAATTAGAGGTTTTTCTCTGTTTTTTATTTTTCAGAAGCATGTTTTAGGTGTTTTTTGTCCTTTTTAGGCAATTTTCATCTAGTTTTTTCCTATGCAAAAATTGTCCAACGAAATTATTGTGTAGGAAATAGAAAAGTAAAAGAAATGCTTCTGAAAAGTAAAAAGATAATAGAATTTTATTCAAGAGTTTCCGCTGCAAATAGAGTAATTGCTCTTTTAAATTCTTTTGCGATAGAATTAAAAGTAAAAAGGGCATGTTAAAAGTTTGTCGTGATTATTGTGGTCCTGTTATTTTATGACCAACGTCGTTAATAACATGATCATGATTAATTATAGTTTTGTTAAATGCATTTATTTCTATTTCTGCCCAACGGTGATGTAGTTTTAAATTGCATGAATAGTTGTGTGTTTTAATTTTGACCAACGTTAAATTATTACATGCAATTGTTGTTCAATGTTCTCACCTCATTGTGGATTTATAGGAGGGCATTTGATGGGGGGACACTTTATAGGTAGGCCCATGAACCCGGAAAGTAGACCCGCCAAGATCAAGAAGGCCAACGCCGAGTCACGAGACAAGTCACATGGGCTGGGCTGGAGACAAGCCGACCAAGGCCCGTGTGGAGAAAGAGGCTCGTCCAGAGAAGGAGTCCAAGTACAACCCGGAGTCTAACTTGGAAGACCAAGACGTAGAGTAGGACTCCGTGTTCTAGTGTGACTCGGTATAGCCTGTAAGTCCAAGGACCCGGCAGCCTTTATAAGCAGGGTCCTGGACCTTAGATCGACGAGTTTTGACCAGTAGAGAGAAACCCTAGCCACCAGAGAGAAGTCGCCGGCTCCTGAGTTGTAGGAGCCGGGTCCTTGTAATCGAGATATAATCCAGAGCAATAACATAGAAGCAGGAAGTAGGTCTTTACCTCTAATCGGAGGGGCCGAACCTGGGTAAATCCTTGTTCCTTGGCGAGATTAATTGTTCCTACGTACTTCAATCACCAATGGCCCCAGAACTCATCTTCCCTGAGGAAGAACTTGCCGTGACAACCCCACGACAGTTGGCGCCCACCGTGGGGCCTATGGTGACAAAAGGAGTTGAGATCGTTGGAGCTGCTCGTCGGGCTATGGAGAAACTCGCCATCGGGCGGGTCTACACTGATGAGCATGGTGAGACAGAGATCGATGACTCAGGCTGGACTTCGGAGATGAACGAAGTCGACGAGGGCTACCAGCTTGTCTTTGGAGGAATCAACGTGTTCGTCGGGATGGTTTGCGCGTCGGGTCTTCGCGCGAACTCGGCAGAATCAGTATCAGAGCCAACCGTTGTCGTCGAGTCCGACGGCGAGGAGTCGGTCGGAACTTCAGAGGTCGGCATCGTCGCCGAGTCTGAGGAACCCCAAGCTGAGAAACCAGAGATGCTGCAAGAGTCAGATTCAGATTACGATGCAGATTCAGAGTCTATCTTACCCTGTTTGAAGATCGGCTTGGGTATGGGATAGAGGAAGAGGATTATGAGGAGTCGCCAGTGCACGCCGTGTTGTGGGAATCTACATGTCTGGAAACACTGGAAATCAGTTTGATTCGACTCTGCTGACGAAGGAAATTAACGCGAATAATGCTGCAGAGAGGGCGGCTGAGTTAGTCAATGCTCGTACTGCGTTGGAGAGACAACTAGCTGACATCACAGAAGCAAACCGTAGGCTGGCCGAAGAGCGGGCCCGAGTCCAAGATGAAGCTCAAGTTGTGCGGAGGCGCCGCGAGGAGCTTACTTCAATTCAACACCGCAGAGCCAGGAGTCGCTTGCATGATGGAGTCACATCAATCCAACCAATTTATTCACCACACCTAATGGTCCAGGCAGAGGAGCCGAACTAGGAGGCTCAGCGGCAGCAGGAAGCACCACAGGAGAGGAACAGGAGCACCACCACCACCACCACCACCCCCAGATGGACCGGGAGGCAGCCGTATCAACGGAACCACCGCCTGAGGAGGAGTCGGAGGAGGAGCATCTGGTGGCTTAGGGTCTCAGCCTAACAGATTTCATACTCCAGAGGGACATTACCTCTAATCCTATGGACAATGTTCATGTGGCGACTCTGAGATTGGAGAATATTGTGGTACAGAGGGACCAGCAGGACAGGAGACTCGTGAGGCTACGAGTTACTGAAAACAGCTTTGACTCAGCAAGCTTTGTATCCAACTTTCCAGATGCAAGTAGACTACATTCAACCCCTTTAACTCAGGTACTAGGAGTCGGCACGGTGAGTCCAATCCGGCCAACTCTACAAGTGCAAGGCGTCGTGAACAAGAGAGGAATCGTGCAAACATACCAACTACTTCACGAGCTCAGGCTAGTGGTTGATGAAGCAAGGCAACGACGAGAAAGAGATGCAGCAAGATCTCGGGAGGCAGATAGGGACAGAGCGTTAGTGGGTGCAGCTAACCCGCCTCAGCCAACCCGGTGCACGAAGAGGTGACTTCTCCTGGTGCTTCCCCAGCGTTAACAGGACCAGAGTGCCTGTCTGATGCCATCAGGTCCGAGTCCTTCCCCAGCAGTTTCAAGGAGCCGCGCAAGGTTCCAAACTATGAGCCCAACATGGACCCGACCTCCTGGTTGGGTACATATGAGATGGCGATGAGTATTCGCAATGCCACGGGTAATTTGTGTGCCAAATTCATGTATCTTATGATGGAGGGAGCAGCCAAGGTGTGGATGCGTAACTTGCCTCCTAGGTCAATCAACTCTTGGGAGCAATTGAAGGCGGCTTTTATTCAGAACTTCCAGGGCACATGCAAAAAGCTCAGCACCATCGAGGACCTGGAGCGGTGTGTCTAGAGGAAAGGCGAGTCAGCAAGGCACTGGATGAAGCGAGTCTCAGAGATCATTAACTCCTCACAAGGTCTCCCACCGATTTCAGTGTTAATGGCGATGGAGAGAAATTGCAGTTACAATCCCTTGAGTTGGAAGCTAGGTCGTATGAAGGAGAGCCTGAATCAAGGTATTCCCCTTACGATTGGTGAGATCATGGCAGGTGCTAATAAGCACGCTGCCACAGACAAAACAAAGGATCAGGAGGAAGGGGCTAAAGGACAAGGTGGCAATGGTCAGAATCAGAACCAGAATCAAAACCAGAATCAAGGTGGTGGCAAGCGGCCATATGGAGATAACTTTGACCTAGTGGCCAATACAAACACTGGAGTCAGACGCAAGGACAATAATTCTCAAGGATATCAAGGACGCACCCCAACTACAGAGGAGGTCTTGAGGATTCCATGCCCTAAACACGCCAAGAACGGCAGATGCGGTCATACCTTGGGACAGTGCGTAGATTTGCAGCGTGCCGGGTTCCAAGGGCCAGGAAACAGAGGTAACAACAATGGGTATAGAGGAAACAATGGAGCCGGAGGACCCGGCAATAACGGCGGAGGAGCCGGCAATAATCCAAACCAACCTCAAGGAGGAGGTAACCAGCAGGGCGGGTTCCAGCAGAACCCGAAGCAGCTCCATGATGGCAATGGGCAATATTATGTCACAACTCGGCAGCAAAACCCGAGTCGTGGCAGTTACCATGTCTTCACAACAAGCACGTCCAAACGTTCCAAGAAGTTAAAGGTTAGAGTTGTTAATGCAGTAGAGCCGGCCCTCCCACAGTGGCTCAGGTGGTCAGAGCAAACCATCACGTGGAGTCGGGCAGATCATCCTCCAAGAGTCGACGACCCAGGGCAGCTAGCCTTGGTGGTGGCACCTCAAGTTGGGGGCTATACATTGAACAAAGTGCTTATGGATGGTGGAAGTAGTATCAACATCTTATATTATGACACATTCAAGAGGATGCAGCTGCAAGATAGACAGCTAATTCCAACAGAGACAGTGTTCCATGGGGATAGTACCAGGGAAGTCGGCCAAACCCATTGGTAGATTTATCTTGAGGTTGCTTTTGGCACAGTGGAGAATTTTCGTTCAGAGATTATGCCTTTTGAGGTAGTGGATCTTAAGAGTCCATACCATGCTCTCTTTGGTCGACCAGCATACTTTAAGTTTATGGCCAGACCATGCTATGTTTACTTGAAGCTCAAGATGCCAGGTCCAGCAGGAGTCATTACAGTTAATGGCAGCAGACAGATGGCATTGGAGTGTGAGTTAGGTGATGCAGCTATGGCTGAAACAGCTTGTGCTCAAGAGGAGCTGAAGTTTTACAAGGCAAACGTGGATCCGGAGGACAACTCGGTCCTTAAGAAGCCGGCCACAGAGGAGAAGATGAAATTCAAGTCAGCTCAGGACACAAAGCAAGTCGACTTTACCCCTGGTGATTCTTCCAAGCAGTTCACCATTGGGGCACACCTCTCTGATAAATAGGAAAGCGCGCTCGTCGAGTTCATCCGTGAGAATCGGGATGTCTTTGCATGGAAGCCATCTGACATGCCAGGAGTCCCGAGAGAACTCGCCGAGCACAGCTTACATGTTAATCCTAATGCAAGACCAGTTAAGCAGGGTCTGCGCAAGTTTCATGATGACAGGAAGGAAAAGTTATAGGAGAAGAGGTGGCTCGGCTCTCCTCGCAGCTGAGTTCATCAAGGAGGTCTTTCACCCAGAGTGGGTGGCCATCCAGTGTTAGTACCAAAGAAAACAGGAGAGTTGCGTATGTGCATCGACTTCACGGGCCTAAACAAGCATTGCCCTAAGGACCCGTTCGCATTACCTCGTATCGACCAGATCATTGACTCCACAGTGGGGTCAGAGTTACTTTGTTTCTTGGATGCCTATTCAGGGTACCACCAGATCAGACTCAACATAGAGGATGAGCTGAAGACGTCCTTCAATTACGCCCTTTGGAGCATTTTGTTACACAACAATGCCCTTTGGACTCAAGAACGCAGGAGCTACATATCAGAGATGTATCCAGAATTGTTTCAAAAAACTGATTGGAAGGAATATCCATGCTTATGTGGATGATGTAGTTGTCAAGTCTCAGAAAGCTGACTCTCTGATAGCAGACCTGACAGAAACCTTTGAGAACTTACGCAAGTACAAGATGAAGCTCAAACCCAACCAAGTGTGTTTTTGGAGTCCCTGCGGGCAAACTCCTAGGCTTCATCGTTTCAGAGCGAGGCATTGAGGCAAATCCAGAGAAAATCAAGGCTATCCATAACTTGCAGAAGCCGACTTGTCTGAAGGATGTTCAAAAGCTCACTGATGTGTGGCAGCTCTAAGCAGGTTTATTTCAAGACTCGGGGAGAAGGCGGGTCCTCTCTACCGACTCCTGAAGAAGTCAGATAAATTCCTATGGGATGAAAGAAGCCGACCGTGCTTTTGAGGAGTTGAAGAAAACTTTGTCAACAGCCCCGGTGCTTGAAGCTCCTACAGATAAGGAGCCCATGCTATTATATGTAGCTGCCAATGAGAGAGTTGTCAGTGCTGTAGTAGTCGTGGAACGAGCAGAGGAAGAAAGGAGTACCCAGTGCAGAGACCTGTCTACTACATCAGTGAAGTCCTCACAGAGTCAAAGCAAAGGTACCCACAGTGGCAGAAGTTGGTCTATGGAGTTTTTCTTGCAAGTAGAAAACTCAAGCATTATTTCCAAGAGCATCCAATTAATAGGTGGTGAGTTCAGCACCGCTGGCAGATATTATACGCAACAGAGAGGCAAACAGGGCGAGTTGCCAAGTGGGCAATTGAGTTGGGTCCTTATCATATCACATATGAGCCTAGGACAGCGATCAAAATCTCAAGCTTTGGTTGATTTTGTCAATGATTGGACAGATTTTACATCTTCACACAAGTACCCCCTTGCACCAAGTATTGGACAATGCACTTTGACGGGTCCAGACAGTTAGAGGGCTCAGGAGCCGGCGTGGTGTTAACATCGCCTAAGGGAGATAAGTTAGCATACGTCCTCCAGTTACACTTCGATTGTACCAACAACATGGCAGAGTCTGAGGGCTTGCTACATGGCCTGCGTTTGGCCAAGGAGATGAACATCAAGCGTATCAGGTGTTTTGGAGACTCGGATCTCGTAGCTCAGCAAGTGTCTGGAACCTGGGACTTGAAAGATGCAAACATGGCGGCTTATAGAAGAGCAGTCGAACAGATAGCCGGGTTCTTTTCTGGTTATCAAGTGGAGTATATTGACAGGCGCAAGAACGAGGCTGCTGATGCATTATCACGACTCGGCTCTCGTCGAGAGAAAAGTACCACCAAATGTGTTCTTGGATGAACTCCATCATCCTTCAGTCAAATTACCCTCAGAGGAGGAGTTAGCCTCCCAGATCCAGAATCGGCGCTTGTTGCAGCAGTACGACCAATCCCAACGTGGACAGAGCCCTACCTAGCATATCTCCTGCGGGGTGAACTCCCAAAGGATGAAGTCAAGCGAAAGCAACTCATCAGGCGATGCAAGTCCTACACAGTCATTGATGGCGAGTTGTACAGAAGGAGCGTTACTGGAGTCTACCAGAGATGTGTGTCTCCAGAGGAGGGCAAACAAATATTGCAAGAGATTCATGCAGGAGATTGTGGTCATCATGCATCCACTAGATCCTTGGTGTCAAAAGCTTTCAGACACGGGTTCTTCTGGTTGACAGCACATTTGGATGCAGAGAGGATAGTTCGAGTCTGTGATGGATGTCAAAGGTACGCAAGGCAAGACCACGTGCCAGCTCAAGAACTCAGAACCATCCCTATCACTTGGCCATTTGCAGTTTGGGGACTCGACATGGTGGGCCCTTTCTCAAAGTCGCCTTGTCAGAAGACTCATCTGCTTGTAGCAGTTGACAAGTTCACCAAGTGGGTGGAAGTGGAACCCGTCAGCAGAGTCGACGGTGCATCAGCTGTGAGATTCTTCAAAAAGATAGCAACGCGTTTTGTGTATCCTCATAGATCATTACAGACAATGGTACCAACTTATCAGTTGGAGAGATGGCCAAGTTTTGTGGTGAGAACAACATCAGACTCGACCTAGCCTCAGTGGCACACCCACAGTCCAATGGACAAGCAGAGAGGGCAAATCAGGAGTTGCTGAAGGGAATTAAGCCTCGGCTCCGAGTCCCTTTGCTAAGAGCCGCCGGATGTTGGGTTGAGGAGTTACCAGCATTACTTTGGAGTATCAGGACGACTCCCAATAGATCCACTGGCTTCACACCTTTCTTCATGGTGTATGGAGCAGAAGCCGTCCTGCCAAGCGACTTGTTGCATGACTCGCCACGAGTCACCAATTACGTTGAGACAGAAAATGAACTCGCCCGCCAGGACTCGGTGGACGCACTCGAGGAAGCAAGGGAGTTAGCCCTTGAGAGATCAGCAGTTTATCAGCAAGACTTGCGGCGATATCACGCACGTAGAATCAAGACTCGGACTTTCCAGGAAGGAGACTTAGTGCTTCGCCTTGTCCAGAATAAGGAAGGGATGCACAAGTTATCTCCACCATGGGAAGGACCGTTCGTCATAAGCAAGAATC